>CM060668.1:38228445-38460945 GCA_030686955.1 Odontamblyopus rebecca
GCTTCGGTCAGGAATCTGAAATCATTCGGCGCTTTGCAAGAACCCCGGAGGTTGTAGTTGGTGCATCGGCCAATCTGAAAGGCGATGTGTTGGCCAGAACCAGCCTGAGTTCTGATAGCTCCTTTGGACTTCCTTTGTCAAATAATAACTTCACATTTTTTATTGTATCTTTGATTCACAGGTTTACCTCACAGACATTGACAGTTCACACTCTGCTTTGTTTGCTGTTGTGCTGAGATTACTTGGACTCCACTGAGTGTTCCGGTGCATTACATATGTCACCACGAAATGGCAGCGATTGGTTAAATCAAAGAAGTACCCACCTACTGTGGAGCGAACGAATCCTAATGCTGTGAGGTCAGACGCTTTCCTCAAAATGAAACTGGCTGATGAATCAGGCTCGGCCATCATCACTGGGGCTGTAGTTGTATTATTTTGTATGGGGCTGATCCTCACAACAAATCGGTTCAGTGTTGACTCTAACGGCGTTTTCAGAGTCCACAGTCAGTGCAGTGATGTGCTGGTCACATGTTGGTCACATGTTGGTCACAACACTGAACATTTGACACAAATGAATAAAATTTGTGTCAGATTTTAGCTGTAAAACTTTCCCAGATTCTCTTTGAAATGAGTGGGATTCCCACGTGACCCGAAGTGCCGCCACAAAAAACTGCAATTTAGGAACATTTAAGGACAGAAGAGGCAGAATAAGGTGACTGGGCCCTGCACTAGAAATGTTACGCAATGCACCTTTAGAGTCCAGTGCGACAGGCTTTTCAAAAGAGGAAATTCTTGGGAAACTCTGGCTTTAAAGCTCTGTGTGTTTACTGCTCTGGGAACTTCCTCCACGTGCACTTTAGCACATTAGGTCATTCCAAACAGACAAGTACAAGGAAGCTGTGGGTTCAATTACAGCTCTACTACATTCATTAAAAGTACACGTGACCTGCAGTGACCTGCACGGAGTCTGAAATAAAACAGATTATTGTGTATATAAATTATTATATATATATATAACTGTTTTGTAATTTCTGTTAAAAAGCACATCACCTTTATGATTCCAGGGAGATAATTAAGATTTATATCATTCTGTGGAATATTAGAGCCAAAGGAAACAAGCAGGAAGAGGCCCTTCCCCAATATGCAATTTTAATTTGCATTTTTTAATTTCCAAGTTTTCAGGATTTCAGTTTCCTTTTGGGTTTTATAATTTGCTTTTGGGTTTTTTATACTCAAGCATTTTTGAAGGAAACAAAATTCTTTTTATTGATGAGGTAACAACATTCTAACATGGCTTAAAGTTGCACTATGTCACTTTTTGGTACGTCATAATGTTCCACAGTGTGACATTAAACAGCTCTACTTTACATTTATTTAATTGCAGCTGTTTTTCTTCTTCAGAAATACCAATAAAAACAAACATTCTGACTGTGAGCGGCCTCGCCTCTCCACAGATCTGACCTGTAACTCTGTCTGGTTTGGTCTCCATGAAGATAGAAAGGTTTAATGCCGTACTGTGGAACATTCCAGACAAAGCCACAACCTTAATACGGAGAAAAGCATTTGACAGAGCCTCCACCAGAAAAGTTACACAGTGCACCTTTAAAGCTTCCCAGAGTCAGGTTTGTGTAACACACAGGACCATTAAGTGAGTCATTAAATCTGTGCACAGTGACGGGTGCCAGAGTAAACAGGATATTTTACTCCACATTGTTCTGTGCAGGGGACTTTTCGTGGCCTGTACGCTGATAAGTTTGTAATCAGGTCAAAGGTCATGGCTGCTCTCCATTTCTGTTACAGTCAAAACCGAAAGCAGCACAACAATGTGTGTCTGTCAATCATGTGCAGGGGGCGGGGCTTGGATTATTAGATAGAGTTTATAAAATAAAAGTACACACTCTGACCTGGTTTCACAGAAATACTTAGTCCTGCTTTAATCCTGATTTAGACCTGGTTTAGCAGGTTCTGATATAGCTGTGATCGATGGTATGGTCCTGATTTAGTCCTGGTTTAGTACTGGTTTAGTCCTGGTTTAGACCTGGTTCAATCCTGGTTTAGACCTGGTTTAGTACTGGTTCAGTCCTGATTTAGTCCTGGTTTAGTCCTGGTTTAGACCTGGTTCAATCCTGGTTTAGACCTGGTTTAGTACTGGTTCAGTCCTGATTTAGTCCTGGTTTAGACCTGGTTTAGTACTGGTTCAGTCCTGATTTAGTCCTGGTTTAGTCCTGCTTTAGACCTGGTTCAATCCTGCTTCATTCCTGGTTTAGTACTGGTTTAGTCCTGGTTTAGTCCTGGTTTAGACCTGGTTTAGTACTGGTTCAGTCCTGATTTAGTCCTGGTTTAGTCCTGCTTTAGACCTGGTTCAATCCTGCTTCATTCCTGGTTTAGTACTGGTTTAGTCCTGGTTTAGTCCTGGTTTAGACCTGGTTTAGTACTGGTTCAGTCCTGATTTAGTCCTGGTTTAGTCCTGGTTTAGACCTGGTTCAATCCTGCTTCATTCCTGGTTTAGTACTGGTTTAGTACTGGTTTAGTCCTGGTTTAGACCTGGTTCAGTCCTGGTTTAGACCTGGTTTAGACCTGGTTCAGTCCTGATTTAGTCCTGGTTTAGTCCTGGTTCAGTCCTGATTTAGTCCTGATTTAGTCCTGGTTCAGTCCTGATTTAGTCCTGATTTAGACCTGGTTCAGTCCTGATTTAGTTCTGGTTTAGACCTGGTTTAGTCCAAGTTTAGACCTGGTTTAGACCTAGGTCAGTCTTGGTTTGTTGTTTCACAGAATGAGTTCAATCCCCATGAACCTAAAGCAGCACTGTGTAACATTTCTGGGGGAGATGGTGCTTTTGCTTTGCTGGAATAATCCATAGTACAGCATTAAAGGCATTAAGTCGAATTCACTGCCTGTTTGTATTTGCTTAAAACACAGTCATTCTTACTATGAGCAGCGTCGCCTCTCCACAGATCTGACCAGGACCTTCCTCTTGCCCTGATGCTTGACCTGCTCATCTCCATCATGGGGAGTTTAACCCATTTATGGCGGATGCTGCACAGAGCTTATTGTTGATTTGTCCTCATTTTTTCATGACGCAAATTTCATTTCATCAAATTTCATTTCATCAAATTTCATTTCATCAAATTTCATTTCATCAAATTTCATAACACAATTTAATAAAAGCTGAGAATTTTACCATTTAAATGCAGCTGTGTGTTCCAGATAATTCTGTAAAATCTTTCATGATCCAAAAGAGGCTTTTTGCTTATTTTGACTAAATCCACTTTTTTACTATTGCCTGGTAGTTTTGAAATATCTTTATTATTTAGAGGTGCAATAATCCAATTTTCTCGAATATGACTCTTTCAGATAATTATGAAAGTCAAATAAAAAAGAAATAAAGTTTTTCTACATTAGAAGAAGGTGTAAAAATGAACTCTGAGAACTGCACAAAAGAACATCTCCATGCAGGACAATGCACCAAGTCTCACCACGCCTGAAGACACGGCCCCTGCTTCACCACACGGCCCCTGCTTCACCACACGGCCCCTGCTTCACCACACGGCCCCTGCTTCACCACACGGCCCCTGCTTCGCCACACGGCCCCTGCTTCACCACACGGCCCCTGCTTCACCACACGGCCCCTGCTTCACCACACGGCCCCTGCTTCACCACACGGCCCCTGCTTCGCCACACGGCCCCGGCTGCACCACACGGCCCCGGCTGCACCACACGGCCCCTGCTTCACCACACGGCCCCTGCTTCACCACACGGCCCCTGCTTCACCACACGGCCCCGGCTTCACCACACGGCCCCTGCTTCACCACACGGCCCCGGCTTCACCAGGTTTAAACCCAACTGAGAACTTTTGGGCAATTCTCAAACAGGAGTTGTTCGCCAACAGCTGCCGGTTTTCTTCTCAGGACAGTCTTTGGAGCGCAATACTGAGCGCAATACTGAGCGCAATACAAGGAGCGCAATACTGAGCGCAATACTGAGCGCAATACTGAGCGCAATACAAGGAGCGCAATACTGAGCGCAATACAAGGAGCGCAATACTGAGCGCAATACTGAGCGCAATACAAGGAGCGCAATACAAGGAGCGCAATACTGAGCACAAGTAAGAAAAGTGACTCCAAAACCATCAAGAATCACATCTTCGGTTGATTCTAGACTTGTTAAAGTGTTACAGAAGAAAGATGGAAATATCAACATGTGAAATGCACATTTTTATTTACATTTTGTTGAATATTGTTATTTTTCATTAAAATATGATTGAATATTGTTTTAGAAACACACAATATAATGTTTTATACTTGTTGGTATAAAATAAATGTGTTGTTTACCTTAACCTGACCTTATTTCTTTTTGATTTGACTTTCATAATTATCTGGAACAGTGAAATTCTACAAAATTGGATTATTGCCCCTCTAAATAATACAAATAGTTCAAAACTACCAAATGAAGCTGAAAATAGGCCTTTGCAATAGTAAAAAAGTAGATATAGTCAGGGCTCTACGCTAACTTTTTTTTCAGGATACATGTGCCCCTAAGTTAAAAATTTTAGGAGCACAGAAAAAAACAATGGGGGCACAAATAGGTTTTCATTTTAACGTTTATTACAGTGCAGATCTTGAGCACACCAAATTATTTGAATTGATGTAATACAAAAAACAAAAGAATTATTATGACTGTACTTTTCCTGCATGATCGCAGTGTTTTTATAAATATATCTTCATTTTATCTGATTAATATTTAGATTTAAAATAAGCCAAACAAACTGTACTGCACTGAAACACTCTGTGGCCCTTTTTGGACCTTCACCACAGTTTGAGAACCTCTTCTTTAAGAGAACTTCCACTGGCACTTTACACAAAACTGCTTCAAAGTGAAAAACATAGGTAAGATTTTTAAACCTGTATTTTCAAATTCCTAGATGAAGTTAGATTCTCTCACTGGTTTTACAGTGGTTTTTAGCCTCTTCACATTTACCAAACTAAACGCACATTGTGACAGAGTTATTTGGCATTTTCTTAGGCAAACTTCAGCCCACGTATCGCCTGCTCTGTGCTGTGGGTCTGCTCTGTGCGGACACTGACAGAAAATTAGTATTGGCGTATTTGACGTGAGGCGGAAGGACAGGTGGGATACCTGCCCTGTGACGCACGTTGGTACACGAGGGTGCGCGCTGTGGACAAGCCGCGCGCTGCGGAGACTGTGCTGACGGGCCGCACAGTGTCTGCGGGCTCCAGTGCACAGGCCGCAGAGAGACGTCCCGCGTGGTCACGCACACCGGTACAAGTTTATTGCAGCGGCCGTAATGAAATATGATCACACTCAGTATTCAGACCTTGAGTCCGTGATAAGACCGAGTCCAAATGCGCTCGAGTCCGAGACAAGACCAAGACAAAGCTCTTGCTTTAGCGGAGAAGGAAGTCCAGCGGCGTGGGGGTGTTTACTGAGTGGTGGGACAGGTGTGGGTCCTTGTCACGGGGTCCTCTTCAAAACACTCAGGCTGAGTCAGGATGCTCGGTTTGGGATGTTTTATTCCACAGTGCAGAACAGGAAAACAGGCGCAAAAATGTGTGCAGGAAATATTTACAGTGAAACAGTGAGAAAAAAGGTCTATTTACAGGGCAGGCCAAAAAAAAGGTTGACTTCTCCTTCAAGTCTCTCTCTAGTTCAGCTTTCGCTCCACTCTCTCTCTGTCTCTCAGTCGTTTGCTTGCTCGCTCCCTCGCTTGTCCAGCGAAACACTACCTTCATTGCAGCTAGGACAAGACAAGACACGACCCGACCAGACACGACGAGAGTAGAGACTAGACTGACACCAGGTGCTGAGCGGCAGGGCGCACCTTTATACACCCCTCGCCCCTCCCACCTTACGTAACTCCCCCTAAAAGCTTAATTAAATCATTTCTACAACTACATGATTAATATTACAGGGGCCAACAGTTACACATAGAGAATTGCTTTTATCTCACCTCCATAAATGACCGAAAATGGGTTAAACACAGATAAAACAGTTAATTGTCCAGGCCAGTCACCTGTGGCTCACATGACCCCGGAGCGCGCACAACGGGAGGATTTAAGCTCCTGACGTGGATGTGTCCGGGTTTGCCAGTGCGCACCGGGATGCGACAGCAGCGGCAGCGCGAGGGCAAGTAAAAGTCGACCACCGCGGGTCTCTGAAGGACAGCTCCGGCGCTTCCAAGTGTGCACCCTTAGTCGCGGCCGAGAACACGCAAAAGCGAAGTCCACTGCGCGCCCGCACCGCAGCGCCCGCAGCGCGGAGCCCAGCAAACAAGGAAACAGGTGAGCACGCGTCTTCCCACGTTTTCCCCCGGGGACCTTGCTCTCAGGGACGGACCTGCTCCGTCACAGTCCTGCTGCGGGGCGCTCCTCGTTGAAGGGGCGTGGGTGTGTTTTGAAGCGGAGTTTGTTCGTATGAGTGATATCGGCGCACACGCGGAGCTCGTACGCTGGGGTCAGCGCTCGCGCTGGGCAAGCGTGCGGCGCTTTAGGGGCGATCCAGGCTTGGGCACGATTCTAAAGTCCTAGTGTGAGTGCGACTCTAATGTTTGATACATTTAGAATGTTTAACTTGTCACGTTACGTCTGTGCGCAGCTCCTTACTGTGGCTGCAGAAGCACTCGCACTGGTGCGACTGTTTTATTTTCCTCGTTCGCACGACATTTAAATATTTACTCGCAAATGCGAGTGAAATGGGCGCACTGTAGAGCTCCTGGATATAGTAAAAATAAGCAAAACGTCTCTTCCTGATAATGAAAAATCAGACATGCAGAATTATCTAAACACAGAGGATTTCATGTTTTTATGTGTTTCAGAGGCTCAGAGATTAAGATTGACAATTCTTCAACCTGTGATCTGTATCTGATCTTTGAATAAGATTGTTTCAAATGTGACCCAGGCCACTTGGATCTGTGCTCCTAAAACCGATAGAGATCCGATCTTTTGACACTTCAGTCTGAACGGCCATAGGTCATAGGTCACATTCATCCAACCTACATCCGACCGACACATCATCAACAAGCCAGAGGTCGGCTACTGCACAGTAACAAGTGTTTGTCAGTACAGCCCAACACCAGTGAGACTCACAGACAGAGGCCGCAGGAGGCCTGTTTCCTCCTGCGATAGTGGTGCGACAGCAACTTTAAAATCTGCAGTAAACCGTAAACACTGAGCTCGCTGCGTGTGGCACCGTCGTGTTCACCAACGCAGGACACATTTGGGGCATTTAAAGTTCACACTGGAGATCACAAACAAGTTGCATTCAATTGGAAATGTGAACGATCTTGCCAAAAAAAAGAGGATTTCACAAGAAAATCCGAATTGAGCATTAACTTAACAGCTACTTTTTACCTTTCGCTCAGTAGTTTGTCAATTCCAGGGCTGAAAAAATGATCCAAATTATTCTAGTGAAGGTATATGGAGTTTAAAAACACTTCCTGTATCACCACATGACATCACAAGGTGGAACAGTTTCAGAGAACACAGCCTAAATCTGCAGGGTTTGTGTGTTAATGAAAGAAAACGAAACAGTCCAGGTCTGTTTGTCATGAGGAAAATACATTAGAACAGATCAGAAAATAGTGTAACATGTAATGGGCTCTTTAAATGCATTTGTGTGTGTGTGTGTGTGTGTGTGTGTGTGTGTGTGTGTGTGTGTGTGTGTGTGTGTGTGTGTGTGTGTGTGTGTGTGTCTGTGTGTGTCTGTGTGTGTGTGTGTGTGTGTGTGTCTGTGTGTGTCTGTGTGTGTGTGTGTGTGTGTGTGTCTGTCTGTGTGTGTCTGTGTGTGTGTGTGTGTCTGTGTGTGTGTGTGTGTGTGTGTGTGTCTGTGTGTGTCTGTGTGTGTGTGTGTGTGTGTGTGTGTGTGTGTGTGTGTGTGTGTGTGTGTGTGTCTGTGTGTGTCTGTGTGTGTGTGTGTGTGTCTGTGTGTGTCTGTGTGTGTGTGTGTGTGTGTGTGTGTGTGTGTGTGTGTGTGTGTGTGTGTGTGTGTGTGTGGTAAGCACTGTACTCTACACCTGCTCGTCCACTCACTTTTATAGTTTGATTTGAAGTGTGGACATTCTGCAGATGTTTAACTTTCTGCCCGTCTGAGTCAGGCTCAGTTATGCATTGACCAAAAATACCTGAAAATGAAAATGAGACAAATGACGTGAAACTGGTGACATGTGTAAACAGAAGTGTACTTACTGTATATTTAAACTGAACCTCCTGGGATCTCTTGGTATTATTGATCCACCAGGGAAATGACTTGGACACAGTCGCTCACACAACTGAAGGAGTGGAGGGAGTAAAAGTAAAATAAATACCAGAGCAGATACTGAACCAAAAAACATTCAAGTAAAAGTAAAAGTATCCCGTGAAAAAATGTAGCAGGAAAGTACCTATGTAAAAATATATTTGAAGAGTAAAAAGACAAAGAGTTTGAGGTCTAATAAAGCTTAATAAAGTCTAATAATGTGGGGATTTTGCTACAGATTTGTGCTGAATTTTGTTTGCACTATTAACGAGTAACGTTAGAAAAATTACAGTTAAAATTACTGTAAACCAGAAGCAAAATAATTTGTACCCCTATGAACTAACATCAAGGACCATGACGTCCTCCTCCTGTGGCTCCACCTGCAGAGGGGGTCATAGGGGGTCAGGTGCAGCAAACTGCCCCCGTGACCCAGCTGGATTAAGCGGGAGAAGATGGATGGATGAAAAATAATTAGTATGAAGCTGAGAAGTCCCGGTTGGAGGAGGTGAGCACAGTTGCTCATGTACGTGCACAAGCACAACTTCACTGTACAGACCTTGTGTGCTCGCTGATGTTAGAAATACAAGAAAAACACAAAATAAAGTCCAAAACAGTGAATCCACGCTGAGCTTCAATAAGGACTGTGACACAGACAGAAGTTTTGCTGCCTCTCTCCTCCTGTCCTCACTGCTCTGAGCTGTTGTTATATCCATAAACTCACAGAGGAGCGTATCACAGCAGCATAGAACCCGACACAATGGTGCTTGAGCACAGCACGGTTCTAAAGCCATAGTGTGAGTGAGCCCTTAGTACAGCAGCGATGGGGGAACAAACACAGTGGATAACTGGAGATCACTGGACGTCCCTCAGTCACAGCACATTATTTCAGCCACAGTGGGATCTTCACTCACTCTGAGAGACACTCACTCTGCTGCAGAACACTTCACTCACTCTGCTGCAGAACACTTCACTCACTCTGCTGCAGAACACTTCACTCACTCTGCTGCAGAACACTTCACTCACTCTGCTGCAGAACACTTCACTCACTCTGCTGCAGAACACTTCACTCACTCTGCTGCAGAACACTTCAGTCACTCTGCTGCAGAACACTTCACTCACTCTGCTGCAGAACACTTCACTCACTCTGCTGCAGAACACTTCACTCACTCTGCTGCAGAACACTTCACTCACTCTGCTGCAGAACACTTCACTCACTCTGCTGCAGAACACTTCACTCACTCTGCTGCAGAACACTTCACTCACTCTGCTGCAGAACACTTCACTCACTCTGCTGCAGAACACTTCACTCACTCTGCTGCAGAAATGTTCTGCAGAACACTTCACTCACTCTGCTGCAGAACACTTCACTCACTCTGCTGCAGAAATGTTCTGCAGAACACTTCACTCACTCTGCTGCAGAACACTTCACTCACTCTGCTGCAGAACACTTCACTCACTCTGCTGCAGAACACTTCACTCACTCTGCTGCAGAAATGTTCTGCAGAACACTTCAGTCACTCTGCTGCAGAACACTTCAGTCACTCTGCTGCAGAACACTTCACTCACTCTGCTGCAGAACACTTCACTCACTCTGCTGCAGAACACTTCACTCACTCTGCTGCAGAACACTTCACTCACTCTGCTGCAGAACATTTCACTCACTCTGCTGCAGAACACTTCACTCACTCTGCTGCAGAACACTTCACTCACTCTGCTGCAGAACACTTCACTCACTCTGCTGCAGAACACTTCACTCACTCTGCTGCAGAACATTTCACTCACTCTGCTGCAGAACACTTCACTCACTCTGCTGCAGAACACTTCACTCACTCTGCTGCTGAACACTTCACTCACTCTGCTGCAGAACACTTCACTCACTCTGCTGCAGAACACTTCACTCACTCTGCTGCTGAACACTTCCTGAAAGTGCCTCATGAGAGTGGAACATGCAACACAAATGCTCTCACTGAACTGTTATGTGGGCGATAAAAAGCATTTGCACAAAACCTGTCCACTTGTTCATATTGATGAGAGGATTAAAATTCAAGGGACAAAAATGTGTGTAGTTGTGTCAGTTGTGTCAGTTGTGTAGCTGTGTCAGTTGTGTCAGTCGTGTAGCTGTGTCAGTTTTGTCAGTTGTGTAGCTGTGTCAGTTGTGTCAGTTGTGTAGCTGTGTCAGTTGTGTAGCTGTGTCAGTTGTGTAGCTGTGTCAGTTGTGTGTGTCAGTTGTGTAGGTGTGTCAGTTGTGTAGCTGTGTCAGTTGTGTGTGTCAGTTGTGTAGGTGTGTCAGTTGTGTAGCTGTGTCAGTTGTGTAGCTGTGTCAGTTGTGTAGCTGTGTCAGTTGTGTAGCTGTGTCAGTTGTGTCAGTTGTGTAGCTGTGTCAGTTGTGTCAGTTGTGTAGCTGTGTCAGTTGTGTCAGTTGTGTAGCTGTGTCAGTTGTGTAGCTGTGTCAGTTGTGTAGCTGTGTCAGTTGTGTGTGTCAGTTGTGTAGCTGTGTCAGTTGTGTCAGTTGTGTAGCTGTGTCAGTTGTGTAGCTGTGTCAGTTGTGTCAGTTGTGTAGCTGTGTCAGTTGTGTAGCTGTGTCAGTTGTGTAGCTGTGTCAGTTGTGTAGCTGTGTCAGTTGTGTAGCTGTGTCAGTTGTGTCAGTCGTGTAGCTGTGTCAGTTGTGTCAGTTGTGTAGCTGTGTCAGTTGTGTAGCTGTGTCAGTTGTGTGTGTCAGTTGTGTAGCTGTGTCAGTTGTGTAGCTGTGTCAGTTGTGTGGCTGTGTCAGTTGTGTAGCTGTGTCAGTTGTGTGGCTGTGTCAGTTGTGTAGCTGTGTCAGTTGTGTCAGTTGTGTAGCTGTGTCAGTTGTGTGTCAGTTGTGTCAGTTGTGTAGCTGTGTCAGTTGTGTGTGTCAGTTGTGTAGCTGTGTCAGTTGTGTAGCTGTGTCAGTTGTGTAGCTGTGTCAGTTGTGTGGCTGTGTCAGTTGTGTAGCTGTGTCAGTTGTGTCAGTTGTGTAGCTGTGTCAGTTGTGTGTCAGTTGTGTGTCAGTTGTGTAGCTGTGTCAGTTGTGTGTCAGTTGTGTAGCTGTGTCAGTTGTGTGTCAGTTGTGTCAGTTGTGTAGCTGTGTCAGTTGTGTGTCAGTTGTGTCAGTTGTGTAGGTGTGGCCTCGCCCTCACTCACCTGCTCTTTTCACTCAGCTGCTCTTTCGTTTCACCTGAAGCTCACTGTGGATTTCACAGAAACAAAGACTTCGAGTAATATCAATAGTCTTGTTTATTTGAAATGAAAACCAGATTATACTTTAAGAGTGAATTAAACTAAACTGGACTAAGCCGTCATCATATAAACCAGTAGAACCCGACCAGGACTAAATTCTGAACTAAATCAGGACTAAATCAGGTTCACAACACATTACTGACATTCAAACCAGGACTAAACCAAGTGCACTGACCTGGTTAATCCACTACAAGACAAACAGCAACAGAAGCAGCTCTGATAGGAGTAGTCCTGGTTTAGTCCTGGTTTAGTCCATTTTTAGTCCTGATTTAGTCCTAGTTACACCTGGTTTAGTCCTGGTTTAGACCTGGTTTAGCTCTGGTTTAGACCTGGTTTAGCTCTGGTTTAAACCTGGTTTAGCTCTGGTTTAGACCTGGTTTAGCTCTGGTTTAGACGTTGTTTAAATCTGGTTTAGATCTGGTTTAGTCCTGGTTTAAAACTGGCTTATTCCTGGTTTAGACCTAGTTTAGTCTTGGTTTAGACCTATTTTAGTCCTGGTTTAGCCCTGGCTTATATCTGATTTAGACTTGGTTTAGACCTGGTTTAGTTCTGGCTTATACCTGGTTTATCCCTGGTTCAACCTGATTTAACCCTGGTTTAGTCGTGGTTTAAAACGAGTTTAGTCCTGGTTTAGACTTTGTTTAGTCCTGGTTTTGTTCTGGTTTAGACCTGGTTTAGCTCTGGTTTAGACCTGGTTTAAATCTGGTTTAGACTTGGTTTTAGTCCTGGTTTAGACCTGGTTTAGACCTACTTTAGACCTGGTTTAGACCTGGTTTAGGCCTGGTTTAGACCTGGTTTAGGCCTGGTTTAGGCCTGGTTTAAGCCTAGTTTAAGCCTAGTTTAGGCCTGGTTTAGACCTGGTTTTAGTCCTGGTTTAGACCTGATTTAGACCTGGTTTAGGCCTGGTTTAGGCCTGGTTTAGACCTGGTTTAGACCTGGTTTTAGTCCTGGTTTAAACCTGGTTTTGACCTACTTTAGACCTGGTTTAGGCCCAGTTTTAGTCTTGTTTATTTACACACAGACTCGATGATCCACTGATTGCATAAAAACAACATCACAATTGGAATTCGAGGCACATGACTGACACGGGAACTCCTCACACTTTTTGCATAAACAGCTTCGGTAAATTTCCAACAAAAATTCCAGCCAGTGTAAAAGTTCCCTACAACTCCGACAGGTCTGTGAACTATTGAGTGAAAATACCTTCTCTGCAGTCTGGACCATAGGACTGCGAGTCCAATTATGAATTTCAAAGCGGCACCGTCACTATCACTATCACTATCGAGGCAACAGCACTTCCTAGTGTTTCAGTGCGGTACTGCAGGCAGGTTTCGCCAGTTCAGAGGAGGTTTAAAAGTTAAACCTGTTCTTAAAACCAAAACTTGAAGCCAGTTCCATTCACTTTCTCAACTACTCGTTTTGTTTGAATCGCAGTTTATTCCAGGCCGCTAAACAACGTTTGCTCATTTATTCATCAAACTTAACACTCTTCATATTTATTATGATCCATAAACTTTTCACGTTTCACTGCACAGATTCATAGATACAAAACTCGTCAAAACTGTAATTCCTATGATGCACAAGCTGTAAATTGTGGAGGCAGTTTCACGTTAGTGACGGCATCAGAAGCGTCGTTTAAAAAGAGTTTGAGGAAATGTTTGATATTTCATGATGTTTGATAATCGTGCACTTGTGATGCTTCATTGTGTTTTAATCCTTGTTTGAATCAAATTAATTTAATTTTAAGGTGTGTAAATGTATTTTTTATACGCCCGTTGTATTATGGTATGGCGCTGTCCGTCTGTCCGTCTGTCCGTCCGTCCGTCCGTCTGTCCGTCCGTCCGTCCGTCTGTCCGTCTGTCCGTCCGTCTGTCCATCTGTCCGTCCGTCTGTCCGTCTGTCCGTCTGTGGACACTTCAAAGCTTTGAAGTCTTTGAAGCTTTGTCCGCGCTCTAACTCGACAACCGTCTCACACAGGAATGTCAAACTTCATGGCTGGACACCCCATGGGTCAAGGATGTTTCCTATTGATTTCAAGGTCACAGGGTCAAAGGTCAAGGTCACGGCCCGACCCTTTGCGAAAACCTGCCCGTCGCTCTTGCTAACTGTGATCGTTTCCATCTCTGTCTTTTTATCTTCCATCTCTGTCCTTTTATGTTACGTGCTGTAGATCTGAACTCTCTTCTCAAATGTTCTGCTGCTGAAAGCGAGAACAACCCACATTCTCTGCTTCTTTGAGCTTTGACACATTAAAGCTTTGTAGTGTCTTTAAGTTCTGTTGCTGCGATCTGATTGGTGGAATTCTGATTCTAGAATGTGATGATGTCATATTCATACTCCTACTGCAAGAGCCAGATTTCCCTATTGATTATCTGTCTGTCCGTCTGTCTGTCTGTCCGTCCGTCCGTCTGTGGACAATTTCTTGTCCGCGCTCTAACTCCACAACCGTCTCACCCAGGAATGTCAAACTTCCAAACTGCACCAACAATTCATCTTTAACTGGGTTTGACAAATTCTAAATTAATTCTATATACAATAATTCAAAGTACGGGCGTATTTTGCCCCGCTGGAGGAGCTCTTGTTTATATTAATGTGCAGCTATAATGTAAAGTTTTCGTGCATTTATAAGGCAGATGCTTTAATATAAGTGTTTTGTGAGTGGTGAGGCCACAGACGTCAAGGTCCTTGAGGTTAAAAAATGATTAGGTTCCATGGAGGTCAGAGGTGCTACAGAAATGTGGGACATTATTATGAAGTTTGGACCTTTTTAACTGAGGAAATTGCAAATGGACAGCGTCACGTCAATGACCCATATACGTCCAAAATAAGTAAATAAATAAACAAACCAGGACTAAACCAAGTATAAAGACATGGTAGGCCGTTTAGAATAAAAAAAATACTGGTTACGGTATAGTATGTTGAGCAGTGTGACGTAAAATAATGAATGAATCCGTCTAAAAGCCGAACTTTGCCATAAGCCCATATGTACAACAGTGAGGAGGCTCCATCTGCTGGTTAAAACCAGGAACTGCAAACACTGAAATCTGTCTGTTGCATTGATCAGAATGAGTTTGGAAAAAGTGAGTGGACTTTCAAACATGGAGGAGCAAAATGTCAATGTAAAATAATAAAAAATAACATAAAATGTCTAAATTAAATAGGACGGTCTACAGGTTTAAACTTTAAATGGCCCATTTGATGCTATTTTCAGATCTCTGGTCTAATGTTTCCTCATCACAAATATACCTGGTGTTGTGTTAAGTCTCACACATAAAAAATCACCTTGTGATGTGATGTGATAATACAGGAAGTGCTCCACTGTGTTTTTAAACTCCACACACCTTCACTAGAATCATGTGGATGATTTCAACTGTGGAATTAACAAATGTCTACTGAACAAAAGTTGAAAGGTTCACTTAAACTACCACTATGTGACATCACAGGGTGGAACAGAGCATCTGGAGTCCTGTGATTGGCCGGGGCAGCTGTCATTCAAATGGAGCCCTCGCTGTCAGTTGCAGTGACACAGATCTAGTGTGAAGAGGTAGACTTCGCTTTCAGCATGGGCTCCAGCAAAAGTACGATCCCACTGGTCCCTGAGGCCCAGGAGCTGATGCACGAGACTGGATGTGAGTACCAGACCAGGACTAGGCCGGGACAAGACTAGGACTAGACCAGACCAGACCAGACCAGGACTGAAACAAAACTGCATCAGGAGTAAACCAGGAGTAGAACAGGACTAGACCAGGACTTGAGTCCAGTTTAAATAAAAACAAGGACCCGATCTGTTTTAAAATGCAGTGTGTGTGTGTACGGAGTTAACTGTTGTTTTCAAAGAGGGCCTCCCTCATCTGGCACAACTGATAACCACTACTACTACTGCTGCTACTACTGCTGCTACTACTACTACTACTACTACTACTGCTACTACTGCTGCTACTGCTACTACTGCTACTACTACTACCACTACTGTACTATTACTACTACTACTGCTGCTATTACTATTACTACCACTTCATCGTACACATTTTCTGACAGTTTAAACATTAATTTGAAATAAGTAAGTTTACACATTTCACTGTTTTTGTAGTTTTGTTCTATTTAACATAATTATAGAAGGTCAAGGTCAAGGTGTATTTATATGGTGCATTTATAAACAGACAATATTGCCCCAAAGTGCTTAAAGCAGTGGTTCTTACCCTGGGTTCTGCAGGGGTCAGACTCACATCCAGCTCATATGACTCCTGATGACTCGTCCCGCTCGGCCGTTATTGGCTGCAGGATATTTTGTGTGTGTAATAGTGTAGCTGACCCAGGTTTTCTACGCAATTAAAAGGACTTCACGCTCCATCCTGAAGGTCATGTGTAACATTTATTCTCATTCACCAACTTCAACACATGGAACACTGTGAAAACTAAAATAAAGACAGAAAACGTCTCAGATTTGCATAAATTACCTCTAAGCAAAGATAAATTTCAGACAATATATTTACTGTGTTCACCAATACATCACCAGTGGTAGTTTAGCATTTTGACATCTTTTCTCCTTTATTTCTCTCTATCGTCTTTCTCCTTTTTCGCGGCTACTATTTCTCACTCTCTTTGAACTTCCGCGGCAGGTAAAAGGACTTCACTCAAAAGGTAATATAAATATTTTACAGATAAAATATAAGGAAATTAATAACAACAATATTATGACACATCTTAATACTTGAACAGGTAAAATCACAGGACTTATTTTGGACTTATTACCATGAAATAAATATACATTTACATTATCGTCAGCTACAAATAGTCTTCTGACTGTCGTGATGGTCGTGTCATTTCTTCCTTAATATTTTCCCTTCATACGAACTATGTCCAGCAAAAAAAGAAAGTGCTCAGACGAATATGTGCATATGGATTCATATATGTGCACCAATAAAATATATACCGTATTTTCCAGACTATGAGCTGCTACTGTTTCCCAGGCTTTGAACCATGTGCCTTTAGAACGGAGCGGCTAATGTGGATTTTTCTTCCACCACTAGGGGCGCTCTAACCGGAATTTCAAAAACAAGATAGACGGAAAATTAATGCAAAGAAGAATACGCTACTTTTTATTTAGCAGATATAACACACACGACAAATTACTAAATCCTCGCCCCTTCATCATGAAAAGCACATGAAGGAGTTTGATGCAAGTTTTAAGTTGAAGGCATCGATCTTGCTCCAGGAAGGAAACCGCTGTAGAGCCCTGCACCCGCGGGACCCAACACAAAACAGTGCGGCGCGGGACCATGGATGTATAATAAGAACATTCTGAAAGCTTATTGCGACCGCACAATGTGTGAGCGAGCGGGAGCGGGACTGAAAATTGTGTCCCGCACAGACCTCTACCGTGCTGCTGCTGTGAGCTCAGCGTCAGCGGAGATGATTAAAGTGACTTGTGGTTTCACTGCACAGGAGAAATGAAGGTCAATTACCGGTTCTTTTCTGTTTTTGACCTCATTTTAATCAGCACAGTTGCTCAGTGTTAACAGGCACAGTTCGGAAAGAATCTGTTCAGGTACATAAATGTACATTTACAGTACAAAATCGTTCTGTAGATGCAGTAAATATCTCATTTTTCAACATAGAGATCAGCGGCTTATAGCCCGGCTGCGGCTTGTATAAATTTTGTTAATTTTTTTTTTTTAAATGAGTGGATGTGGCTTATATACCGGTGCCTCTATAGTCCGGAAAATACAGTAAACCTATGTTTGAAATTGAAAAAAACATATTTTATTTTTCCAGTTCAGAAGGGTTTGGTGAATGTGCAGATGAAACTTGTGGGGTTCAGTACCTCCAACGAGGTGAAGAACCACTGGCTTAAAGGGACAGTTCTGAATTGTGGACATAATGAGTGTTGGAGACGTGTGGAGGCACCTTTTTAAAATCTTCAATCCAGTCCTTGTATTTGCAGAGGCTGCTGGTGCTGGGCTGGTGCAGGTCCTAAAAACAGTCTTACCCACTCCACAGTGCACCCGAGGAAAACTATTTTTAAGCCTATTTTCTCATATATCAGTCCACCGCTGCTGAGCTTCTATCAGGAAGTACAACTCGCTGCTGCTGCTCAGACATAAATCCTTCAAATGCAACATTGGTTTTACTTCTAAAATGATTCTGTGGACACAGAGCAATATTATCTGTTTATAAATGTACCATATTAATGCACCTTAACACTGACCTGTATAATTATGTAAACTACAATATAAAAGTACCAAAACAACCGTGAGATATGCAGCCTGACCTGTCATATGAAACACACTGAAATAAATTCTTAAAGCAGCATCATGACTCACTTTGCCTTTTGCTCTGTAGTGTCAGCTGCTCATATCCAGCGCCTGTACGAAAGATTTGAATTTCTGGACCAAGAGCAAAGAGGAGCACTCAGGTAATCTGACATGTTTTGCATTTACAGTTTTTATTTCACTTATTCGATGGAAGTGTGAATGGAGTTTATTTAAGAGTTAAGATAATCTGAGCTCAAATGTCAAAGTAATGTCACGAATATGAAGATAACTCTATTCACACAGAAAATCAGTCAAAACGAATCATTCAGTCATATTCGCCTTTGTCTGGAATGTTTCACTCTTCTATAGTCATGGAAACCAAACCAGACTAAGTTACAGGGCAGATCTGTGGAGAGGCTCTCACAGTCACAGTCACAGTCACAGTCAGAGTCAGAGTCAGAGTCAGAGTCAGAGTCAGAGTCAAAGTCAGAGTCAGAGTCAGAGTCAGCGTCAGAGTCAGAGTCACAGTCAGAGCCAGAGTCAGAGTCAGAGTCAGAGTCAGAGTCACAGTCACAGTCAGAGCCAGAGTCAGAGTCAGAGTCAAAGTCAGAGTCAGAGTCAGAGTCAGAGTCAGAGTCACAGTCAGAGTCAGAGTCAGAGTCAGAGTCAGAGTCAGAGTCAGAGTCAGAGTCAGAGTCAGAGTCAGAGTCAGAGTCAGAGTCAGAGTCAGAGTCAGAGTCAGAGTCAGAGTCAGAGTCAGAGTCAGAGTCAGAGTCAGAGTCAGAGTCACAGTCACAGTCAGAGCCAGAGTCACAGTCAGAGTCAAAGTCAGAGTCAGAGTCAGCGTCAAAGTCAGAGTCACAGTCACAGTCACAGTCACAGTCACAGTCACAGTCACAGTCACAGTCAGAGTCACAGTCACAGTCACAGTCACAGTCACAGTCACAGTCACAGTCACAGTCAGAGTCAGAGTCACAGTCACAGTCAGAGTCAGAGTCAGAGTCAGAGTCAGAGTCAGAGTCACAGTCACAGTCACAGTCACAGTCACAGTCACAGTCAGAGTCAGAGTCAGAGTCAAAGTCAGAGTCAGCGTCAAAGTCAGAGTCAGCGTCAGAGCCAGAGTCAGAGTCACAGTCACAGTCACAGTCACAGTCACAGTCACAGTCACAGTCACAGTCACAGTCACAGTCACAGTCACAGTCAGAGTCAGAGTCACAGTCACAGTCACAGTCACAGTCACAGTCACAGTCAGAGTCAGAGTCAGAGTCAGAGTCAGAGTCAGAGTCAGAGTGTTTTTGTTTTTTAGATTTTTTTGAGCTCTAAAACCACCTGTAACTAAATCAATCTAAAGTAGATGTGTTTATGTCGTACTGTGGAACATTGTGCACCTTTACATTGTTAATTGCTCTGCGGAGCCCTAATTTACTCCCATTTCTCTGCTCCATTTGCTCTTAAAATGTATTTTGTAATTTCATTTTCTTTGTCCAGAGCGGAGGATTTTGAAGTGATTCACGGGTTGGCGGAGAATCCAATCAAACACAGGATTATTGGAGCCTTCTTCTCTCCTGGGTAAATATCCAAAACACAAATGCTACAAGTCACATCTGTGGAGAGGCGACCCTGTTTATAGAAGTGCTAGAGACTAAATCCAGTTTTCTTATACTTTCTTAATATTTTCATTAATGAGATGCTTAATCCTGTTTTGTTTTTAGGTGCACTGTGTAAAGGTGCAGTGTGTAACTTTTCTCGGTTACAGGCTACAGCACTAGGCTACAGGTCAAATCTTACACAAGGAATTGTTGTATTTTTGAGCAACAGAAACACCCATAATGAATAAATGATATGTTTGATGTCAGAACATTCTAGGCAAAGCAATAACATCTCCATGGAGACAAGTATGTGACAGACCCTCCACTAGAAATGTTACGCAGTGCACCTTTAATATTTGCTTATATGTCTGTTTTAGGGAAAATAAAGCATAAAATATGTCAGTTATTGTGAAATTTCCAAGCAAAGCAGTCAATTTTACCTCGAAAAACAAGATTTTTTCCGGAGAGCTGACTCACCTCTCCACACATCTGATCTGTAACTTGATCTTGTGGCAACACCTGCTTGTCTCAGTGTAGATAAATGTAAAGTGCCTATGACAGATCAGACGGCTCATTTTACCAAAACAGTTACGATCTTTAGATTTAATATTTAAGATGAAATGTCACTATTTTTTTCACAGTTTGGCCAATTTCTAGGTTCTTAATTTCACTTCTTGGTTGAAAAATCGTGAAATCATGTTATTGAATTCCATTACTGTTACCTAGCAACCATCATGCACTCTGGGCCAAAACTCCTCTAATTTACACACATATTCACTGAACAAACCAAAATACAAGAAAACTACTTTATTTTGACAGAAAAAATGGCTTTTTATCTGTAAATTGTGAGTTTTTGATTTTTTTAACAGACCTCCTCACTGTCATGTAATTTCTTGTAATTTTAAACATATTTTTCAATTTTTCTTCACAAATTGCTTCTTGATTGGGGGTAAAACTATAATTTATATTTACAACAGGTATTATCTCACCAGTTTAAATCAAAATTAGATCATCATAAAAATTTGCCATATGCACTATAATCCCATATACACACTGTAATACCATATATGCACTTTAATCCCATATACACACTATAATCCCATATACACACTTTAATCCCATATATGCACTTTAATCCCATATACACACTATAATCCCATATACACACTTTAATCCCATATATGCACTTTAATCCCATATACACGCTTTAATCCCATATATAAACGCTTTAATCCCATATATAAACACTTTAATCCCATATACACGCTTTAACCCCATATATAAACACTTTAATCCCATATATGCACTTTAATCCCATATACACACTTTAATCCCATATACACACTTTAATCCCATATACACACTTTAATCCCATATACACACTGTAATCCCATATACACACTTTAATCCCATATATGCACTTTAATCCCATATACACACTTTAATCCCATATACACACTGTAATCCCATATACACACTTTAATCCCATATACACACTTTAATCCCATACATAAACACTGTAATCCCATATACACACTTTAATCCCATATATAAACACTTTAATCCCATATACACACTTTAATCCCATATATAAACACTTTAATCCCACTTTAATCCCATATATGCACTTTAATCCCATATACACACTTTAATCCCATATATGCACTTTAATCCCATATACACACTTTAATCCCATATACACACTTTAATCCCATATACACACTTTAATCCCATATACACACTTTAATCCCATATACACACTTTAATCCCATATACACACTTTAATCCCATATAAACACTGTAATCCCATATACACACTTTAATCCCATATACACACTGTAATCCCATATACACACTGTAATCCCATATACACACTTTAATCCCATATACACACTTTAATCCCATATAAACACTGTAATCCATATATGCACTTTAATCCCATATACACACTTTAATTCCACTTGATCTCCATGGAGATGTAAAACAATAACATCTCTATTGAGGCGAACCTGAACCTGAACCTAACTCTACTACTACTATTACTGCCACTGCTACTGCTTTCTACTACTACATCCTCCTCCATCCTCCAGCAGAAAAGTGACCAGTTGTAGCTTTAACACGGTACTTGTTTGTTTGCAGAAAAGATGTGGTGGACTTTCCCTCTTTTGTCCGGGTTATGGCTTATTTTCAGTCGAGCGAAACGAACCAAAACAGAGGCTCCTCCCAGGAACCGTATAACAGCCGCAACCGGAAACTACGCTGTGAGTCTGGAGCCATTAACCAGTACTACTACCCCACGTGTGTACTACTACTACTACTACTACTACTACTGCTACTGCTACTGCTACTGCTGCTGCTGCTGCTGCTGCTGCTGCTGCTGCTGCTGCTACTGCTACTACTACTGCTACTACAACTACTGTCCCACATATATACTACAGTACTACTACTACTACTACTACTGCTACTGCTACTACTACTACTACTACTACTACTGTCCCACATATATACTACTACTACTACTACTACTACTACTGTCCCACGTATATACTACTACTAATATTATTACTACTACTACTGCCAGTACTATACCACATGTATACTGCTACTACTACTGCTACCCCACTTGTATACTACTACCCCACTACTACTACTATACTATATACTACATACTATATACTACATATATATACTACTATATATACTACTAGTACTACTACTGCTCTACTGCTATGTTAAGAACCATCACTGCTCTAAATCCCAGTACAAGCGGCTTTGTGTGGTGCCCCCTCCTGGTTATATAAAGTAACACAGCAACATTCCTTCCACACTTGAATGAAAGAATATTTGTTTGTTTTTCCCCAGTTCTTTTTCAGTTGTTTGATCAAGATCGAGATGGGAAGATCTCCAAAGATGAGATGCTGCAGGTCAGATGCTCTTCTCCCAAATTATGACCCTCTAAAAGTGTTAAGGAGCAAATACTGTCAAATAAATAACACAGTCCATGGAAAAGAAAAAGGCACAAACTTTCCACTGCCTTAATGCACAGTTCAAAATGCACTCGTCCCTACATGACCCCAAAGTTCAGCCTGGGTCTACACCAGGTCTGAGCCAGATCTAAACCACAAGGTCCTAAACAGATCTAAATGTCTAAACCAGTTCAAAACAGCTCTAAACTAGGACTAAACCAGGCTGAACCCAGGTCGAACCCAGGTCCAGGTCTAAACCAGGTCTAAACCAGGTCTAACCCAGGTCTAACACTAAGTCTAACCCAGATCTAAACCAGGTCTAACCCAGGTGTGTGTGTGTGTGTCTGTGTGTATAGTGTGTGCAGGTCTGAGTGTAACCCAGGTCTCACTCTAGTTCCAAACCAGGTATAATCCAGTTCTAAACCAGGTCTAAACCCAGGTCTAACCCAGGTCTAATTCTAGGTCTAATCCTAGGTCTAAACCAGGTCTAACCCAGTTCTAACCCAATTCTAAACTAGGTCTTAACCAAGTCTAAAGCAGGTCTAACCACAGTCGGTGTAGAGCAGGTCTGAGTGGGCTCGTGTGTGTGGGCAGGTCCTACAGGAGATGTTGGGGATGCAGAAGACGGACGAGCAGCTGCAGTGTGTGGCGGAGAAGGCCATTCAAGAGGCCGACCTGGATGAGGACGGAACCATTTCCTTTGACGAGTTTAAGAAGGTCAGTCCCACTGAACCTGAGCCAAAACCGGCACGTTTCTCTGATCTGGCCAAGATTTTTAAACTAAGATCACGTTATCCGTGTTGTTTTCAGATTTATTATCTACTTACAGGTTCTGAGGCTGCTTCATTCTAGTCGAGAGATCATTTATTTTAAGAGAATGGACAGAGCATTTCATTACTTTTAAGCCATTTTCTGATTTTCGTGTTTAGATCTGACATTCTGGCCAGGCTTTTTTGCAGTGAAACCTGAGCCTAACCCAGTAGTAGATGAACTACTCCATTTTGTTACTTCAGTCAAAGTAGACAAACAGGGGCAAAACATTACTCAAGTAAAACTATCACAAAAAAGCTTCAGAAATGCTAACAGTATTTCGCATTTTTAGAACAATGAAAGAATAAAATGTAGTGATTTTGATACAGAATGTGTTGATTTTAAGAGATTCAGACGTTTTCTTAATTTTTATGTTTTGCTCCTCCTCCCACTACTACATCCTCCTCCCACTACTACATCCTCCTCCCACTACTACATCCTCCTCCTACTACTACATCCTCCTCCTACTACTACATCCTCCTCCTACTACTACATCCTCCTCCCACTACTACATCCTCCTCCCACTACTACATCGTCCTCCTCCTTCTCCTAGTTCTTCATTCTGTTAGTTCTTTTGGGAGGAAGGTTTTTCCTGTCATGAAAGTCGTGTGTCTCTTGTGTGATCCCGGAGAGGATTCTCTACATGTGTGTTGGTGTGTAGATGTTTCTTGAAGGTGGAGGTCAGTGCAGATGGAGTAGCTGAGGTGAGGAGGTCCAGAGAGAGGGAGGGTTGAGGTGATGGAGATGGTACAATTATTATTCATGTCCGAAGATTCTACAGAGCGAACAGTTATTGAAACGGTGATCTGAGAATAATTGTTCATGTATCATCAGAATGTTGTTCAAACCCCTCGAGCTTTTGCAGATTTGTTGACCTGCTTTACGGTTCATATCTCTGTAATTACTGGGCCTGTCCACGTGAGACAAGAGATCAGTGTGTTCTCCGTGTGAAAAAAGGACCTTAAACTATAAGAAAAATATATTAATTTGAACAACAGTACATCTCCCATAGTGCTGTATACAGTAGGTCCTCCCCACCACCTAAAGTTATGACAGTATTCACCCTAATATCGAAATGCAGGGCTAAGAATCTAGTCTAATTTTATTATTTAGTTTATTTCATGAGACGGGGACAGTGCACAACCTAAATGAACCTGAACAGGAGAGATGCAGTGGCCAGGATGAAGCAGTAGAGCTAATTATATTCTTTATTTCTTACCTTTCTATTTTATTTTGACTTGTGGGTCAATGACAGATAAGGATTTTCAACAGGCAAATTTAAAAATGTAAAAAAAATATTAGTTTCTATTGAACTTTTTCAAATATTTCCAGTGTCAGGAGCATAAATCTGTGTTTAACATTTATATGAAGTATTTTAGTGTAAAATGTCCTGTGGTGCGACCGAGAATAACCTTAAAACTGTTTTATTTTCTAAAACCTGGTTGTTATATTAATCTAAGTTGTGAGGAATATGAAGTGTACAGAAACAAACTGTTGTGTTTCTTTACATTTTTAATGCTTATTGATATTTTCTTTTGCTCCAATATGACGTCACCTGTTTGTGTTTAATGAACAAACTACTGCCCTGGAAAATGCTGAAAATGAAGAAAAACGCCTAAAGAACCGTTCACCCAAGTCGACTTTGTCTGTTATTAAACTCCAGCCACAGAATTCTGCTGTTATTAGTGGCACCACATGATGCACGGTCGCACCACATGACATTTGAACACTTTAAGCACAAAAAACATGCAGAATAACTCAGGATTTCTGAAAAAAAATGATTTGGTTCCCTGGAGGTCAGAGATACGACAGAAATGTGCTGAATTATTATGAAATTTGAACCCTTTAAACTGAGGCAATAGCAGTTGGACAGCACCATGTCACTGACCTCTGCACAGACACATTTATATAACTATGTCTTATTTCACACCCGTCTCTTTTTCTACTTCTTTAGAATTTATTATTACCATTTATACTTTTCCTTTTTGTTATTATATTGTGATGTCTGAGCTACTGTGTCCAAATAATTTCCCTTGTGGATCAATAAAATCTGAGTGTATTTTCCCCTGTGGCCCCTGGTGCATGTGGTGGAGGTATGAGGTTTATTGCCTCTCCACATGTTGACCCAGTTTCTGCTTCATCTCTAACTCTGTTCTTTTCTTCAGTCTCTAGAGGAAGTGGACATTGACCTGAACATGAGGAGCGGGTTCCTGTGCTGAAGACACAGTCACATTTCAGAAAGTGGTTTTGCACTTTACATTTTGTATTATTCTGTTCTATTGACATATTTATAAAATAAAAAGAAGTATGACATTGAGTCCATCTTGGAATTCTTTCAATATGAGAAAATACCTTGAGTTCTATCCACATAGATTCACCTGAAGACCACCTAAACCCCAGCACCTGCACCAGTCCTGAGTCAGTGCTAGTGCAGCCTCTGCTGCTCAGGGAGGGATTTCTGGATCTTCTGAGCTTCACATGAGACATGATCTGTCCACAGACCCTTTAGTCTTAGTAAACAGTGGTGACGTAGGCACAGCTGGCAACAGAAGGACGGCAGAACTCAGCAGTTTGCTGAAAGGATCATCGTCAAAAGATCACGAATATTTCATCAACAAGTTTTAACAAATGGTGTCCAACTGATCCTCGTGTGATCAGTGAGTAAAACGTTCAGAGTTTAGTTTTAGCCAGTAGGATCTCGATTCTGACAACCACAGACAGAACAACCAGACATTTTGGTGCTGGAAATGTTTTTATCTCCGTCTTCTGTCTGAATGGATTGGAATGAATTGGAATGAATGGGGATCAATGGGCGGCACGGTGGCTGAGTGGCAACACTCACAGCAAGAAGGTTGCGGGTTCGATCCCCGGGTCTGTGTGGAGTTTGCATGTTCTCCCTGTGTCTGGATGGGTTTCCTCCAGCCTCCGGTTTCCCACATCAATCCAAAACATGCAGCACCTGAACTAACATCAAGGACCATGACGTCCACCCTCCTGTGGCTCCACCTGCAGAGGTTCATGGGTGGTCAGGTGCTGTGAGCACCTGACCACCACGACCCAGCCGGATTAAGCGGGAGAAGATGGATGGATGGGGATCAATGCTTATTTCCGTTCCCAAAATGCGCACGCAGCTTTTTTTTAATCACTTCTGCCCTAAAAGAGTTTATATACTGAGAATTTAAAAAACCGTTAGTGCACAGGTTACATATAGTTCTTTTTAAAAATGGCCGAGGTGTTTTACCTTCATGTGGTTATAACTGTTAACACAGCATATTTAGATGTTCCTTTTAGCATTTTGAAAACAACATATTAACATGTTTTATACATTTCACTTGTTTTTGATGCTGAGTCTCCCACAGCACAATCCGCCTGCGTCCTGCTGATCAAACTTGTGCACATCACATCAGGTTTGTGAAGTAGTTGTGAACAGTTTTGCTTCCTGTTTCCTGCACTGCAGATTACTCAGATCTGGCCAAGATCTTAAAACTTATATCAGGTTATTAGGCCCGAGCACCAGAGGCTGGTGAAGGGCCTATTAGTATCACATAGTGATGCTCACAGGGGGCGGGAACTAAACTGACGGGACGTGACTCGCCTGTAGTGACCAGGGACCCTCACCATGACGTAGCTGCACCAGAGGTTTCTGAAAATGTAAAGTTTGTCGGCCAAAAAAAAGCAGAACATTGTTCTCGTATCAGAATATTCTTCTTTTTTAAAAATATTATTATGGCCACGCCCCTGACAAATCAGGAGGCGGCCATCTTGGATTAAAATTTGCAAAGCTGAAACGCACTCCTCTGTGGGCGCTCAGCTGAACGGCCTCAAATTTAGTCCACATTATCTCCAGGACGGAACATCAAAAATATCCACATCCCAAATCCGTCTGACGTCTCTGAGCAATGAAGCGACAAACAATGAACACAATATTTGAATATTTACAAATTGCTCCTATTTGCTCAAACAAACTCTGATTTCAATGAAATTTGACACAGTTCTTAAACTCTCTGCTCCAAAGTGACTGAATGTGAAAAAATTTAATTTAGTGCATTAGCGCCCCCTACAGATTGAAATAAAAAATTCAGAAATGATTAGACATTCGAGAAAATATATGTTTCATGTGCAAGGATCAAAAAATGGAGATAATACGGCACCTCGACTATTAGGCTCCGCCCAATCCTATGGGAGCCATCCCAGTTCAACTTTGTTGTAGAGCCACGAAATTCGGTACACGCATTCGTCACATGAAGACAAACAAAATATATTATTATGGCCACGCCCCCTGACAAAGCAGAAGGCGGCCATCTTGGATTGAAATCTTCAAATTGCAGAGTCGGCCTTTTGGCTCATGTTGCGTTTGAACGCACTCCTCTGAAGGTGCTTCACCCACAGGGCTGAAAATCACCGCACATCATCTAGAGAAGTGCGGCTGCAAAAGTTACCTCCATTTTTATGCAAACTGTCACAGTTTAGGTGCAGCGAAGCTCCAAAATTCAATTAAAAAAATGTAGACAATATTCAATGTGAAGATTTGCTCCCATTGGCACAGGCTCAGTCCGATCGAGCTGAAATTTGAGTCACTGATGCTGATCTCGGCCTGAATATAAAACACTATAAAACATATGGAAAATTACACTATAGCGCCCCTAGACATGAAACGCCACCATTATCGGATTTGTACCAAATTTGAGAATTAAATTCTATGCTTGACTACGAGCAAAAAAATATACAGACATGGTGAATTTTTCACTGTTGGCCAGGAGGGGCGTAAAGACTCTTCAAAAATCATTTAAAGGTGCACTATGTAATTTTTCTGATGGAGGATGTGTTGTGTTGGCCTGAATATAACACACTGTAAAGCATATGAAAAGTGTGGCTGGGGTTTACGGTTATTAGGGTTAGTGTGGGGCATTAGTGTGGGGCATTAGTGTGGGGCAGGGCATTTGCTGGGCACAGCATTTGCATGTTGCGATGTGCAGGGCACGTCGTTTGTGGAGCATGGTGTTTGTGGGTTGCAGTATAGGCGCACGCAAGGGCCAATCATCGCCGCTTGCGGCTATATTTCATCTTGTTTTCAGACTTATGATCTACTCACCAGTTCTGAGGCTGCTTCATTCTAGTCTAGAGGTAGTTTCGAGAACTTGTCAAGTAAAACGATCTTGCTGCATGGACACATCATTCCACTACCTTTTTCTGACAGATTTATAAGTGTTTATGGCTTAAATTTTGGGAGCTTTTTTGCAGTGTGTCTGGAGAGTTGTCACGTGGGTGATGTAGGTTTGTGGGCGGAGCCTTGGACAGAATCTACATTAGGGAGAGATCACTAAATTACTGAAACATGCATGGATGACATCTAAAACCTCTTCAGGTGTGTTTTTGATAGCAGAACATTCTAACATAGTGGAAAGCACCACAACCCCTTTTAAAGCAGCCACTATGTTAAAGGTGCCTGAAATATTCCACAGTATGGCATTAAACAGCTCTACCTTACATTTACTCAATTACAGGTGGTTTTATAGCTCCAAAATATCTCCACGGAGATTAAATAAAGAAAACAAAACCAGCGTCTTCCGTTCAAAGTCACATTTATTGTTTAGTTTCCAGATGTTTCCTCCAGTGCTTCATAGACACATCTTCATATTTCAAATTACAATTTATCTGATTAAAACATCAAATATACAAACATTGTTGAGGGAATTACGCATCCAAACAGAGTCCAGTAGTCTTCAGTCTCTCACCAAAACGCTGTTTTTTCAAAATAAAATCGCTTCAAGTACGTCATTCGAACACAAAACGGTGTTTGCTGTTGTATAGAAACTACGACATGGAGACGAAGAGGAGGAAGAGGAGACGAGACGGCCGACTGAGGGTTTCCTGAGATCTGAAGTTTGTGGATTTAAAACAAGGAACTGACAGGTTTTGAGAAGCAATTTGGAAAGAAAACTTGAAAAATATGTGGAAAATTACAGGAAGCAGAGTTCTGTTTGGATGACCTCAAAGTGAGAGAATTCTGTCCAAAGCTTCATCACAATTTACAAAAAAAACCCAAATCTTCCTGATGCTTTAAACACGATTTCAACAAAATAAAGAGTGTTTTTCTTCTATTTTAATTTGTTAAAGGAGTTTTAAACCATTGTATAACATGGTTATGAGGTAACAGTTATGGAATGCCCCAGCAGGAGGTCAAGGAAAATAAAATAAAATAATAAAAAATTGGCCCAAGTGGAAAATGAATTATACAATTTGAAGCTAAATCTTAAATATCACAGCCTTACTTAAGTTTCCTGTGACCCGTCATTGGTGCTTTAAATGCAATGAACATTTTGAAACAGCATTTTAACTGCTGCAGATCTGATTTTTGGACGTAGTTTATGGAAAATTATTATGGACCATCTGATAAATATTGTACATGAATTTCAAACTAGAAATTTAAAAATTTGGGGAATATCAACACACAGGGTCCCCATGGCAGCAGAATTTAAAATGTTACGACATTTTTAAGAATTTATAACAGTCTAAATATTGCAGTTGCTTGAACCTGGTTTACGGCAAATTACTGTAGTTATTTTCAGAAATGTGGGGGTCCGAGGCCCCGATCTAATATTACTTAATAAGTGGATGTCCCGATTTTGGGCCCCAGGACAACAGAGCCCTTTCCCATCCAAGTATTTGAAAGTAGAAATTAGTTCTGAAGTGAAACAAAACAGAGCAGCGAAAACTTTTACTCAGAGAAGTTACACAATATAGAAATAAGATGATGAACTAAATTCTCCGTGGGTTTCGGAGGAATTTAAACTGCTCATTAGGACAGTTACCATAGCAACAGAGTCCACAGCACAAAACCCGAGGACAACAGAATGGCCAAACATTGAGACGAGAAAAAATGAGGAAAGATCTGAGAGTTTGACAAACCGTGAGACAAGTTTAAGTATTTAGGTTCTAGAAATCCAAAAATGTCAAATTCTCCTGATGATTATTGCAGTATTGTGGAATAGTTATGACTGACTGGTCATTTGTAATTTGATTTAAAATCATCACCTAATATAAAGTAAACTGTCATTTCTTTTCCACACGTGCAATATATGAAGAGTACAGAAGGACTAAGTCTTTAACTTCTCGTGGAGGCTTTGCTTTGCTTGAAAAGTTTCCCAGTACGGCTTTTATCTCATCTATGGAAACAAGTGGATGTCACCATCGGGCCAGGCGAGGAGACCCTGCCCATGCTCATTTTTCACGGTAATCAAAACACCCGTTTCCATGGCGACGCCCACCAGGAAAGTCGGGCGTCTGCGCAGCTTTAAACTATCGGGAAAAGGTGTAAATGAGTCGTAGATCATGACTTTATCGTAGAACGCAGTGGCTGTGGATGTCAAACTCTGCCTCCTCTCGCTCGTCCCGTATGGGACAGGTTCACTAACAGTCAGAAACCGTGGCTATTGGTGGGGTACAGACAGAGGGAGGGAGGGGTGGGGGTGTGGGGGAAGTCGTGCAACCAGCGATGGGCGAAGACGAGAGTTTTCAGGGGGAAGTAAAGGCGTAAACCTCTATATCGCCCAACAGTAAAGCGATACTGAGACTCTCCGATCTGAACTTACCTAAATACTGTTCTTTTTGATGGATTTGCTTTAGTTCAGATCGAGCATTTCAAAATTCTACTGCTAAAAGTCCAATTTCATGTTTCATTTTGTGGAATTCACTGGATGTTTGCAGAGTTGTTCCGACATAAAACTCTTGACTTCCACGGTTCTTTTGGACACTTGGCTCTTGCATCTTAAATCTGAACTCCACAGTCACTATTTTGCCTTTAGTTAACAAATAAATTAGAATCATTGATCAATGAGATTTGCAGATCTGACATAAAAAGACGAGACACAAGTTTCACAAAATGAGACGCACCAAGAGATTAAGTCGACAAGAATGAGCCGAGACGAGGTTTTGACATCGTTTGTAATAAGTAAGTGGTGCAGTCCTTTCAACAAGTTTGGATTCACTGTTTTTATTTATTTTACACCATCCTTTCACGGTCACTGCACTGCAGTGTTTTGGAACTACAGCTTCTCAAATTGGGTCTTAAATGTTTTTGGTTTTTTTTTGTCCAGGCCAAAGGTAAATTCAGGTGGAAAAAATCTCCCATGATGATTTTTCTTTTGACTATTTTGTCGTGAGATTTTGTGGTACGAGATCTTGTCCCGTCCCTGTACTGATGTCGCTACTTTTTCTGTATTTGCACCTTTTCACCTGCAAACGGCCGTCACCTGAAAGCAGAACTTCCCCCACACCGTCGTATCTTTCCATGTGAGTTTTTCCCATATAAAACCTCCGCTTGGCATTCAGAAGGTTTTGGAAAGCGTCTCTACAGGGTTCTGCAGAGGTAAACAGAGATACGGAGCCCGAGAGGTAGAAACCCAACTGTTCTCAGATCATATGTACAAACCGAACTCTCCACCATGAGGCGTCCGCTTCAGATCGATCACCAATTCCACAAAAAAGCACACAACATCTGGGTTTGGTACATTGAATCCTCTACAGATCCTACATTAGCAGGGTAAAAATCAAGAAAATATATACATTTGTATGCAAGTTTTAAAAATAAAATCAACTTCACAGCCTTTCCAAAAGTGTGCAGGCCAATACAATTTCTATACAGTGGTATCGTCTGGTCTTGAGGAAGTTAGAGGGAGTTAATTTGCGTTTTTCTATTCTACAATATTTACATGAGAGCAAAAGCATGCCATCGGCGGACACAAAACTGGAATAAAAAACAAGTCTAAAAATATATTAAATCATTTCCTTCTAAGATTTTTTTTCTACAGACAGAGAGAGGACGTGGGGAGGGAGGTTTTCGAGGTGAGAACATGCGTGTGGAGATGCTACGTTTAAGCTGCTCGGATGCGTTCAGTGGCTAAAAAGGCGGTCGGTTTTCTCATATTGCTGTAAACTGGCGTCAGGAGAGTTTCGTTTTTGGATATTTTTGAGAACGTAACGTACAAGTGGGAAGAAATCGTAGGTTTTTAAGGGAAGACCAAGTCGCCAAAACCAGCCGCTCTCATGAGTCTCATTTTGAAAAAACAAAAAAAAGACGAGGGTCTTTGGAACATTGGCCAGTGCATTTCTGAGGGTTCATTACAGTTTTTCAGTACGAGTTGGAGTTCATCTTTATAATATACACATGGTGACCCCAAAACAAATCTGCAGGCCAATAAGTTTGACAATTCTTGTTGAAATAATCTCAAAATTTCACAGAATGTATAGAAACGGATCAAGATTTTATATTTAACCCCTTAGATGAGATTATTAAATTGATTACAGCAAAAAAAAAAAAAAAAATGGAAATTTGGGCACGTTGCAAATTTGTGACAACTAGAAACAAGTGCTGCCCAAAGGTTCCTGAAGGTTCTGCATCTGCACTAACAGCACTGGGAGAACGCAGCCGCCATCTTGGATTATATCTTGGATTATATCTTGGATTATATCTTGATCCAAACTGTCGCATATTTGTGACCCTCTGCGTTCAGGGGTTCATGTTTCATTTTTGTTCTGTTTTCAGGTTGAGCCGTTCACTCCCAGAGAGAAATCATTTTGTGTCTTGGAATCTGCTCCACACTCACCCGACACTGGGCGGACTTCAGTGCACAATTTGGAAAAACTTCAGCAACTGGCAAACGAATTTAGACTTGGTACCAAAAATGTAAAGAGACGGATAAAGGATCTGGTGCCAACATGAGAGAAGAGGTGAACGGGAGTGAACGACAGTAATGAGGTACATTAGTTTAGGGGAAGCACCGATCCTGCAAGTTCAGTTCTGATACCAATTCTGATACTGTATCTGCCGATAACAACTGATACCAGCGCTTAGTAAACTGCATTTATTTCATTAAAACAAAAAGAAAATAAAAGATCCAAATGTGTTATGTAGTTGCAGCCGTAAAGTAACTATAGAACAAATTTGTAAAAAACAAAACAAAAAAAAATGTAAATTTATATGTCCAACCAGGAGCCGAAATCTGAGCCAGCAAATGTTTCCAGATCAGATCCCTACAGCCGACGGCCTCTCTGAGCCCAAGTGTTTTGCCCAGTGACACAACAAACAGGATCATTCAAACACACGGCCAGTGCAGCCAAAGACCCGGCGCTTTGGGGGAACAGGGGTTCGATTTTCTCTCTTTAGAAAACTCCAATTGTCCATTTATCGGATTCATTCAGGAAATGTTGTAATTGTCAGAACTCAAGAGGCACAGATTAAAAACAGAACCGTCACCGCCGTGTCCACAGAACTCGTTAAAATCCCCAAATTGAAGTGAAAAAGAAGCACCTGTAGTAACGCAGCCTTCATAGTGGTTTGGGTTTTGAAGCAGGACGTGACATTTGTGGCGTTTCGGATCAAGAATAAATAGAGAAATCATTTAAAACAGTGAATATGTGAATATGTGAATATGTGAATATGTGAATATGTGAATATGTGAACATGTGAATATGTGAATATGTGAATATGTGAACATGTGCCAGCAACGCAATCAAACTCTAAAGGGGCACTGTGGAACTTTTCTGTGCAGGCTCCGTCTGATGCTTTTCTCTGTTTGTTTGGAAAGTTTCACAGTTTAACCTTTGGATCTTCACGCAGACCAACACCAGACCGAGTTCCAGGTCAGATCTGTGGAGAGGCGACCCCGCCCACAGTCAGAACGCCTGTTTTTAAAGTATTATTGAGCTATAAAACCGCCTGTGATAGAATCAATGTAAAGTAGAGCTGTTTAAAGTCATACTGCGGAACATTCCAGGCAGAGGAATGACGGACCTTTCACCAGAAAAGTTCCACAGTGCAGCTTTCATTTAAAATGTGGAGGAAATCTGGCAAATTTGAGGACAGCCTCGTGCCAACATGATTCATATTTATTTAACCGTCTTTCATCTTTTAGGATTTAAAAAGATAAAAACTTTCGATCAGTTGTGAAACACACATTTGGTTTGGTCAGATTTCATTAATTGGAGCCTTATGGAACTTTTCTGCTCGATGCAATGGAGACGTCATTAAAGGTATTTATGCCAAGTTACAGGTCAGATCTGTGGATCACCCAGTGATCGGTTTAATGCCATACTGCGGAACATTTTTGGCAAATCAATAACATCTCCATGGAAACGAGCAGCAGACCCTCCACAAGAAAAGTAACACAGGGCACCGCATTGATTTTAGGTAATTGGATTTAGGTCAAAAAATGCTTCGAATTTCTAGTATATTTTACTTTAAAAAAAATAATTTTCACTATATGCACAAGTCTACAGGGTTTTTATCTTTGGCAAAGGGACTTTTGAAAATCTTTAAATAAACTTCTAAAATTCACCCATTAAAATACAAGGTCGGATATTAGATTTAAAGCTGCACTGTGTGACTTTTCTGGTGGAGTGTCCGTCAAATGCTTTTCCTTCATGAACCTGTTATTGCTTTATCTGGAATGCTCCACAGTGAGGCTTTAAACCTTTTTATCTTCACAGGGACCAAACTAGACCAATGTACAGGTCAGATCTGTGGAGCGGCCCCACTCACACACAGAATGAATGTTTTTCCAGGTATTTTTGAGCTCTAAAGCCAGCGGTGATTGAACACATGTAAAGTAGTGCCGTTTAATGTCACACTGTGGAACATTCCGGGTAATCCAGCAGTGCCGTATCCATAGAAACAAGCAGGTGACGGGAGCCTCCACCAGAAAAGTTACACAATTCACCTTTAACTTCATCGATTGTCTGAATTCAAAGCTCATTTTGGCATCTTCCCAGTGTCGAACCGTGTGGGGGCGTCAACAACATCAATAAATCTACTTAAATATAGACTATTATTTACCCATAATACTGAATATATTAAACAAAAGTCTTCATATAGAATCATTAAACTCCACATCTTATGGAAGTGACAGACAAACCCTTTAAGATTTGGTCGAAGTTTTCATTTAAAAATACAAGATGGTTTCTGCCACATCAAGATTAAAATGAGGAATATTAGAATATGTATATTACATAAGCATAAAAGCAGTTTGAAGTACGAGGTGATCTGATGCAGTTGTTTCTCAAAAAGCTGCGGTTTGATTTTCAGAGTTTTCCCCATATGTTTCAGGTTATGTGTGGCAGCGTTCTCCTCTGTGACCACCAGGGGGCGATAGACGTTTAATGAAAGCATTATTTCCCATTGAAAATGAGGCACGAGACACTTTTCATTAGAATTACAGCACTGTCATAACGAGAGAACGTAACTCATTACAAATACATTACTGCGACTGATTTTTTTTTTTTTTTAGGAAATTGTACTTCATTATATTTGAGAATAAGAGAATATGTGGATTATGGTTTCAAATACCTAAATTCAGACTCAGTTTTGTATAAAAGACTGATATAAAATACTAGTAAAATTGTGGTTTAGACTAAATTATTTACTATTAATTTACTAATAACCTGTAACTGTACTTTTACATGGGCACTTTTTCCACCACTGATAATAAAACAAATACCATTGTAATAGAGAATGTAGTTACATATATTTATATGACATATTTATTTGAACAGCTGTTTCCTTCACATGGCAAAGAATGCTTGGACTGGGCGTCTGTCGCCTCCCGGTGGCAATAATGGGGAATAACCCTTAGCATGCAGGATTATTCAAATGAAATGAAATATAATGGTACTTTATGTATGTTTTAAGGTGCAAATGCCACGACAGCATGAATAAAATCTTTAAAATGTCAGTGTAATCCTGGTTTAGTAAAGTGGACGATCTACAAACTGTGGCAAAAACCATCCCAAGACCAAATAACTCTAACATCTGTCACTGCGCCGGTCTGTGGGGTTTTCTTCCTTCAGCAGACACAGAGCAGACCTGTCCAGTGAAATGCTACGCAGGTTTAAAGATGAAGAGGAGGAGGAGGAGGAGGGAGAGAGTCCTCATTCCCACACCAGCGGAGACGGAGGCATCTCAGAGGGCTGCGCCACCGTAGAGCTGCAAAACACGACAACAAGATACAAGAAGATTAGAAATATTTGAAAAATGACACAAACTTGACCTGTGTGTGTAAACATGGTGAACTCTTTCCTTTGCGTTGCTAGTTTCAATTCTGAAATCAAGTTGGTTTAAAGCTAAAAGGGCTTTCTGATCTCAACGGTTATTCCCTAAACCCCAGAACCTGCAGCCAGTCCTGAGTCAGTGCTAGTGCAGCCTCTGTAGCTCAGGGAGGGGATTCTGGAGGTTCTGAGCTCACATGAAGCCTGGTCTGTCCATATACTGAGAGTGAACAAATGCAGGATGTGTCTCTATCTGCAGCTCTGGCAGCACAGGGTCAGCTGTGATTTCATTTGTTTAAAAGCTCGTGGTCTAGTCCTGGTCTGGTGCCTGTGGAGAGATGAATTCTTCTTGCTTCATTTATACTTCAAAATTAGAAACCAAGTTCAGTGGTGTTAATTGTCAGATTAATGAACATATTTCGATTTCCACGTGTCTCTGTAAACAGAGAGTGAAGCTGAGTCCGGTCGTCAGTGTTTTTACCTGATGAAGCTCTTGAAGGCGGCGGACTGAGGGTTGATGCAGAGCGGGACTCGACTGCCCTTCTGCTGCTCCAGGATGAACTGATGGATGATTTCTGAACAACACAAAAGGTCAAAATATGTGTATTAAGCTTTCTTCTGCAAGCATCTTAACTACACTCAAGTCATTATTCATTCCTTTATACTACGCCTGGGGGCAGACTGACAGAAGCATTTGCACCATTGTCGTCTGTAACAATCCTCAAGCCGAGTTCTAAAGAGGTAATAGAGGTCAGATATTGTAATGAGCGCTGCCCTGGAGCAGACAGACCTGACCCAGAAGCTGCCAAACTGCATCGTCAGCACCTCCATACTAAGCAATGTGGGTGAAGTGTCCTTTCCTAAGGACACAACAACTGCCCCTGCTGCCCCTCTGTGGCATAATCCCAATAATCCCTGTGGCCCAGGTACTAACCAGGCCCGGCCCTGCTTATCTTCTGAGATGTGACCAGCTCAGGCTTTAACCAGGAGGTTTGGGCACCAACACATAAATATAAATATGTGAACATTCCTTAAAACCTTCTGCCTGAGCCGCACATCAGCTCAGCTCTTAAACAGCTCAGTCATAATCTCCTTCAGCAGCACTGACCTTTGACCTGACGCACCGAGCTGAGGTTCTTCTCGAAGCCGTCGTCAAACTTGGGGTTGGTGACGGGCTCGAAGTCGCTGGTGTAGACGCGTCCGGAGGAGGTGGTGTAGCAGCATTTGCACATACAGGTGTGGTACCTGAGTCTGCCCTCGTCCAGGTACGGGTGAGCCAGGGCGTCCTTCGCCGAGATACGCTTCGACTGCACAGCACAGGAGGGAGGAAAGAGCTGTCAACATGATGCCAGCAGGAGTTCTTTGGTCATTTCCAGTGTGTTCAGAAACATTAAACACACTATTATTACCACTTACCGATAAAGAACAGTTAGACTAATAAAACACGGTGAAGATCATCACAGTTAAAGGGGCACTATGGCCTTGTTTACATTTTCCATTTCAAAAATAGCATCAAAAATCCATTCTTCCTGTGAATGAGCTCCAGGCTCCACAGATCCGACGCTCCACCAGAAAAGTTAAATCTGTTTCCAGGATAATATTTCTACTCCTAGTCAGACATGGGCGGCATAAAAGTGTAAAGATATTTCTATAACTGTTAGTAAGGACAAAAGCACAACTATTTTATACAGGAATTATCATTTGACAAGTAACAAGAAGCAACTTTATTTTGTATAAAAAAAGAAAAATTAAGCCGTCAAAAAAATAATGTTTTTGCACATAAATAGTTGCTGCTTTTTGACTGGAATGTGGTGTATTTATAGATTTTTACCTTCTGTTACAGCTGGAATTTTTCATCATTTAAAATATATTATATTTTGTTTTAAATAGTTACCGTATTTTCCGGACTATAGAGGCACCTGTGTATAAGCCAAATCTACTCTCATTTATTTTATTTTATTTTTAAAGTTATACAAGCCGTAACCGGGCTATAAGCCGCTGATGTCTATGTTGAAAAATGAGATATTTACTGCATCTACAGAACGATTTTGTACTGTAAATGTACATTTATGTACCTGAACAGATTCTTTCTGAACAGTGACTTTTAACACGGCAGCAACTGTGCTGATTAAAACAGGTCAAAAACAGAAAAGAACCGGTAATTTATTATCATAATTTCTCCTGTGCAGTGAAACCACAAGTCACTTTAATCGTCTTCGCTGATGCTGAGCTCACAGCAGCAGCAGGTAGAGGTCTGCGGGACACAATTTTCAGTCCCGCTCCAGCGTCGGTGCGGGTGCAGGCAGGAGCGCCCGCAATAAGCCTTCAGAATGTGTCCTGCACCGCACTGTTTTGTGTTGGTCCCGTGGGTCCCGCAGGTGCAGGGCTCTACAGCGGTTTCCTTCCTGGAGCAAGATCGATGCCTTCAGCTTAAAACTTGCATCATACAAACTCCTTCATGTGCTTTTCATGATGAAGGGGTGAGGATTTGAAAATAATTATCAGTTAGTAATTTGTCGTGCGTGTTATATCTGCTAAATAAAAAGTAGCGTGTTCTTCTTTGCATTAATTTTCCGTCTATCTTGTTTTTGACATTCCGGTTAGAGCGCCCCTAGTGGTGGAAGAAAAATCCACAGAATAGTCGCTCCTTTGTAAAAGCCGCATGGTTCAAAGCCTGGGGAAAAGTAGCAGCTTCTTCTTCTTATCGTGTCCACAACAGTATCAGTTACAAAGCACTGGCTAAAGGCGGTTCAGCCACAGTTGAACACTTTGCTGTCCTTTCTCATTAAACTCTGTGCAGTGCAGGGCTGTTCCAGCAGGGGGCGTGTCAAAAGGTGCTGCACAGTCTGTGGTTCAGTGCCGCAGTCACACAAAATGTCCCAGTCCTTTAAGTAATCCCATTTTGCCAGGGTGACTTTGGCACGTCCATCACCAGATCTTAGTATTTGCTCCAGGAGGAAGTGCCTCACTCACCTTTAGCTCCATTGATTCTTAAGTTTTTCTTCCCAGTGACTCTTTCAGTACTTATGCTTGACCGAGGGGCCTGACGATCTTTAGAAAACTTTTCCTGGACTTAAGGCGGCTTTTGGCTGTAGCAGTTTATAGTCCAGAAAATACGGTAATTACTACGGCAACAATGTTTTATCATTTTGAAACTAATGGATTTATGACACCAGATACATAACTGAGAAACTCATTTGATAGAAGGATTCCTTTTTAGAACCTTCTTAAATTTTCATTCCAACAATTCTTCACAACTAAAATGATGAAAAATCCTCAGCAGACGCACTATGCCAGTAAACTAGGCAATAATTAGAAAAACATGAAAAGCTGTCATGAGCTTTTTCGACGTGCCCTGGAACAGCGTCAGGGGGTCGGCAGTGACGTTGGAGATGCCGATAACTCACTGGGGTTGAACACGCGGGCGTGCAGTCTATAATTACAGCCCGAGTGCGAGTGTGTGAATGAGGAGGCCTATTTTTACCCAGACCAGTGGGCTTCCGGAGGCTCTGACTCACCGGGTCGAACACCAGCATGCGGCAGAGGAGATGCACCGCCTCGTGGGTCGCTTGGCTAGACAGTGTGTAGAGCACAGGCAGAGATGGCTGCAACAACAACACAAAACACACAAGAGTGAAACATCACTCTACTTCATATAGACTTTATATTAGGGTTGGGCCGTATCCAAATTTTGAAGCCGTTAAACCTCAGCATTTTCCCGGGGTAAATGTTATGTAGGTGCTCCTAAACCCTTCAGAAACAGAGCAGCTTTATATTTGGAGATGAGGCACAAGTTCTGATCAAACCAAACTTTGCAGCGCGTTCGATCGCATCAGCATCAGCGCACGAGCTGTTTTTATCAGCACTTATACTGTATGCAAATGAGCTATATGCAAATGAGCGGTGTGCAAATGAGCCGTATGCAAATGAGCCGTGCAGTTTGAAGTTTGGTTTGTGTAAAACATAAACAAATGTGCCACAGCTGCATTAAACACATTATTCCTCAGTATGTAATAAGTTTATAATGAGTGGTGTAGTGGAAATGTAGAGGTGAACAGGACCAATCACAGCTCTTATTATCTGCCTCGTTTGACGCGTAGTTTCCGTCTCCTCTGTGAAAGTGACTTCACCCTCGGAAACTTTCTCCTCTTCAGCCTCGTCCCCTCTCCACTCTCGGCTTCAGTAAAACGTCTCCATCACAAACTTTTGGGCTCAACATCCACACGAAGCGTCAGTCAGGTTTTTTCTTCTTCCTGCTGCGTGTGGAGGGAAATCTCTGAGCGGAACCACGTTTGAAGAGGAGAGAGAGCGGAGGGAGGAAGTCCTGCTGTGGGTTTAGGGCCTTATACAGATTTTTTACTGACAGTAAGGAAACTGATACTGCTGCTACTTTTTGATACCGTATCCCCACATTACCACATTACCATCCAACCCGAATTTATATAGTTCACATCAGGTCACAGACAGAGTGTAGAGCACAACAGAGCAGACTGCACACAACACAATAGTTAAACTTTATATAGTTCACATCAGGTCCTAGATTTGACCTTCCTACTGAAAGCCACTACGCAACTTTTTAGCCAACAAATAGACTGAAATTAAAGCCTGTTTTTTGGTTTGATTGTGTTTACTGCACTGAAAAGCAGGTGCCCTCACTCTGAGTGGGCTTGCATCTCCACAAACCTGATTCTCATTTGGTCTCCTGATAGTTTCTATCTGTTGTTATTTTTACTCTCACATCCCACATAATGGGACAAAACCTCCAAGGAGAATGTTCTGAAGTATGTCTTTAAGTCACTGTACCTTTAACAAAGCCTTCGTCTTTAGAGACTGTTTCTGGCACTGATTAAAAGTCGGTCTTTTTCGTGAATTCTCCAGAGCCATTTAACATAAACAATGTCCAATTTATTCCTCAAAAGTTTGAAACCTCCTCCCAACAACAAAAAACACATCATTTGGTGTAATTAGTCCTGTGTTGATTAAAATCCAAAATGTGACTATTGTAATGTGTGAATAATCTGTCATCGATTTGGATTTTCGGTTTGACTGAAATGTTATTCGTAGCATAGTCTGAACATGTCCTGACTGTATGTAAATCTGTCGTTTCCCTTGTGAGCTGCGTCTGTCACGTTTGGTAGTAATGACCTTCGTGTTAGTCCCATTAACTGTGCAGTAATCTGGAGTCTGCACTGGACCTGCACAAATCCTCCACCCACGAGCCTGAGCAAAGTCCTGACAATCCACATGATCCGATCCTCTGCTTTTTCACTCAGATCATTCTATGGTAACTTCATCTGTTTAATGCTCCCCCCCCATGCCTCCTATTGGTCAGCCTCAGTGATGCTCTCAGTGACTACACTTCCTGATTTTGACTGTCCTGGTTGTTGATAAAAGTCTTCTTGCGTTTACCAGACAGAATGTTTCTTTGTCCCTGTGCAGTGTGTTTACGTGACCCCGACTGGCTTCACTTTACATTTTCAAACTGCTAAAAAAAACAACATCACAAAGAAAACACATTTCAAACAAAGCAGCACCTGGAGGACTAAAGAAAAGAGCGAGTGGAGAGAAGGGGCAGGGTCTGGGGGTATAAGGAACAGTGTGATTGGCCTAATGGATCCATCTGCACTCCAAATCCTGCCCCTGCTGTAATCAGGGAAGTCTTTTGTGATGTCACATAGTACTTGAAATCGCAGCAGCCGCTAACACATGGCCACAACGGCAGAAAGTCACAAAACAAAGCTGCATTTTTTTGCTTTGGTGGCAGGAGTAGCAGTAGCCATCTTGCTGTTAGCAGCATGAAAGAGACGGATGTTTCGATGTTCTGATCTACATCTGGTAAAACAGAGCAGTTTATAGACTTGTCTTCTCATACTGGTGCGGTGATGATTTGCAAATGACCAGATGTACGTTGTACTTATTCTGTGCAAACAGGCTTTTGTCTGGAATGTTTCACAGTATGACAACAAATCTTTTCTATTTTCATGGAAACCAAACCAAGCCAAGTTACCGTTCAGATCTGTGGAGAGGCGACCCTGCTCACAATCAGAATTGCTTGTTTTTCTTGGTATTTTTGAGCTGTAAAACAACATGTCAGTGAATAAATGTAAGGTAGAGCTAGGGCTGGGCGATATGGACCAAAAAATATATCTCGATATATTTTGCTATATCTCGATATACGATATATATCTCGATATCTTTACAGGAAAAATAACCCCCTCCCAAACTACTGCAAAAACAACAAACACATTTTATCTGATTAATATTCATTTAGTTCTGCACTTAAACACTCTGTGCCCCTTTTTGGACCCTCACCCACAGTTTAAAAACCTCTTCTTTAAGAGAAGTTCCACTGGTGCTTTAAAGAAAACTACTTCAAAGTGAAAAAAGTGGCCAGGATTTTTAAACCTGTATTTTGAAATTCCAAACTGGAGTTACATTCTCTTGTGTTAAAGTGATGTTTAGTCTCTGCACGTTTACCAAATCAAACGCACATTGTGACAAATATGATCACACTCAGGATTCAGACCTTGAGTCAAGACCGAATCCAAATGCGCTCGCTTTAGAGAAGGTCCAGTGGTGTGGGGGTGCCTAATGAGTGGTGGGGCAGGTGTGGGTCCTGCTGCGGGGCGCTCCTCGTTTAAAGGGGTGTGGGTGTGTTTTGAAGCGGAGTTTGTTCGTATGAGTGATATCAGCCACACGCGGAGCTCGTATGCTGGAGTCGTCCGCGGTCGGAGGTGTCGTGCCCGGGCACAGTTCGGTTGCGCTCGCGCTGGGCAGGTGCATTTAGAAAGTTTAACTCGTCACGTTACGTCTGTGCACAGCTCCTTATTGTGGCTGCAGAAGCATCACACAGATGCTGTTTGTTTTTCCCGTTCGCACAACGAAATATTTACTCGCAAATGCGAGTGAAATGGGCGCACTGTAGAGCCCTGGTCCCAGTCTTGGTTTAGTCCGCGACCGAGCCCCGGGCTCTGCGGCCGCGTTTAGTCCTGGTTTAGTCCTAGTCCTGGTTTAGTCCGAGGCCAGCTCCGGGCTCCGTGGGGACAAACACGAGGAGGCGAGCGCGGCACAGAGAAGGCAAAACAAGCGAAGCGGCGAAACCAGAAGTAAACGTAAGCATTATAGCGATATATCGATATGTCAGAATTCATATCGAGTTTCAAAATTATCTCGATATATTTTAAATATCGAGATATCGCCCACCCCTAGGTAGAGCTGTTTAGTGTCACACTGTGGAACATACCAGGCAGAGCAATGACATCTCCATAAAAACAAGTAGGTGACAGAACCCCAACCTAAAAGTTACATAGTGCAGCTTTTTAGTGTGTGTTACCTGTTTGTGTGGACCTCTGAGGATGTGCGCTCTGGCTCCTTCACACGCCGTCCTCATCGCCTCCATCGACGGCGTCCCCAACAGGTCTGTGATCAGGTCCAGCTACGGCACAAAATACACAAGGGTTTAACTTAAAGGTGCATCGTGTTACTTTTCTAGTGCAAATGCTTTTCTCCATGGAGATGTTATTGCCTCGTCTGGAATGTTTCAGAGTTTGGCATTAAACCTTTTTACCTTCACAGAGACCAAACCAGGCCGAGTTACAGGTCAGTCTGCTTGTTTTTCTAGGTGCTTTTGAGCTCTAAAACCAGCTGTGATTGAATAAAGGTAAGAGCTGTGTTTAAAGTCATACTGTGGAACATGAGCAGAGCGATGACATTTCCATAGAGACAAAAAGGTGACGGATCCTCTACCAGAAAGTTACATAGTGCCCCACTTTTTTCCCCCATGTGTTTATCCACTGCGTTCTGTCGGCATCCAACTCTAAAGTGTATAACTGTCCGATAATCTGGAAATGCACATCAGCCAGTGACAAAACCCTCTGGAGTTTTAAAGTTGTGATCATATTTTTATAAAACCACCTCCAAGACATTCAAAGCACTTTACAACAGGGAACCACTCACCCATTTACACACAGGGTGAACAATGTTTATGTCGAGAGTGGGATTCAAACCGCCAACCTTCAGATCAATGGACAAACGCTCGACCAACTGATCTGCTGTCGCCCCCTCATGTGCTCAGAAACTCATTTGTGAATAATTACAGTTGATGGAACAGGTTCAAACTCTCGACATAAAATCATGAGGAGAGTGGGCAGATCCACTGACCCAGAGGTTGTGTGATTCCAGCTCCCACAGATGAATGCCGTTTACTGAAGCTTATTTATTTAACGAGACACAATCTACATGAACCTTAACAGGAGAGATGCATGTACCAGGTTGTAGCATTAGAGCTCATTTCCACCTGTCGTCCCCGGGCAGGTTCATGTTCTAGTTCATAAAATCAAACATGTCTTCATAATGACCCGAGCATCAGAACAATTCTGTCTCCTCATTCACACCCAGTTCTCTCCGCACCTTAAAATCATCAGCTCTGATGGTCACATTGGGTATTTGGGGATCCTGCACTCGCTCAGTGGATCAAGTTGTTTGGGAGGTGGTTTCAGAGCTCAGGGAAACAAACTGTTTTAGCGGAGGAGCAGCAGCATCATGAATGATCTAATACAGCAGACAAATATTCCCACACATTATCAGGTTTTCAAAGCTTACTGCATTTACACATAGCCAGATATGTTGAGAAATGAATATTTCCCTCCCTGTTTTCCAAAATAGCATCTTGCCCATAGCATTGTTTTCAAAAAAAAAAAATCTTTTACACACACAGGTATTTTTAAAAACGGAGACGATTCCCTGCATTTGTGCCCATCTTTTACACACAAATGGCAAATTTGCCTCTGAAAACGAATCTTTGAAGCAGTGAGGACCGCGACATCCTAACATTTTCAGGCCACTCCTCCAGGACAGCACCTTCATTTTCAAAATGATCCCACCAGACAGTGGTCCGCATAGGCTGAACCCAAAAGCAAAGGCCACTGGGTCTTTGAGTGTTTGAGGAAGACGTGACCTGAGCCCTCGTTGGTCTCAGGTCATAGATATGATACATGAGCTGTGTCTGCAAATGCAAACACATGAAAAGTGTTTGCACCAGAAGAAATGCGACTGCTGCTCTAATGCTTCCATGATCATCATCAGAGCAAAAGGGAAACACTGGTCACACTTTTGTCTGCTGCCTAAAACTCTATTTATCTCACTTTACATGCAATTTTGAAACCGTAGTTTTCCAGAATCTTCACTGTAGCCAGAGTTTTAAGAAAGATTTGTTTTGCCGTTAACTTGTAAAAGATAGGGAATAGTCTCTAGTCTTTAAAAATACCCGCATAGGTGTAAATGGGCCTTAACATGCTGTGTTCACAAGAATATGACAGTGGTGGAATAGCCAACTTTTCTTGTCATTGTCTGTTGTTGTGACTCTGAAGCCCCCTCTCATACACTGGGGTATGAACGTGTGTGTGAAGGGGGGAGTAGTTCCTTCATTGAAAGAGTGTCTTGAAGGTGGAAAAGTGCTGTATAAGAAAGTGACCATTTACCAAAGAGCTCTTTCTTCTGCACATACTGGAACTGTTAAATTAAAGGTTAATTACTTCCCATGGAAACCAGAAAGTAGCAAACCGCCAGCAGAAAGTTCCACAGCAGAGCTTTATCCTCACCTGTTGAATGGGGCTCTGTGCCTGGAAGAGGATCCTCCGCCCCAGCAGCTCGGCGAAGATGCAGCCCACGGACCAGATGTCGATGGAGTTGCCGTAGTGACGACTGCCCATCAGGATCTCGGGGGCGCGGTAATACTGCGTCACCACCTCCTGCGTCATGTGCCTCGACTCGTCCGTCTCCTCCACACGGGCCAGGCCGAAGTCGCAGATCTGCACCAAACACAAGCAGAGGCAAGTATTGTGAGGTTACTTCAGAATAATGGTACTCAAGTAGAAGTACAAAGTAGGGATGGGTGATATGGTATTTTTGGTTAAACTTGTGTCAGAGTGATGGAGTTCTGAAGATTACAAATACCCCTGACATTTTTAAAAATATAACACATGAAAAACACTCACTACAGCATGAAACAGTTTAAAGTCGAATAACATCACTTTCAAACAACAGATTCTGAGCTGATCTGAGCAGGAGATGCAGTTCTGTCATGTGTGTTTGTAGATACAGAAGCAGAGACGCTCTGTGGACCATTTGCTCTCGTGCCCATTTCAATTTTTATATTTTATTCTTTCTGGTTTATTTGCCCTGGAAGTTCTACTGCTCTGCGAGCCCCAAGTGAATTCAGTGTCAACCATGGATCTATAATAAAAAACTATTTTTATTATAGTTCTATGGCGTTAACTGAATAAAGTTCATCACCTCACTGCTGAAGTTCAACAGTTTCTTATTAAGAGGCAAAAGTAAAAGCATTGCTATAAAAGAAGACGACATGTTTGTCCCAAAAATTGCAACTGTTATTGTTTTTTGTTCTTAATTGAAATTCCAAAGAACCAATCGTACACGGACCAGAGACAAGTAAGATTTTAAATTGAACCAACTACAATTATATGGTTAGTATATATAATTATAAATGGATGTAATTAAAAGGAAAACACATGGATGAGGCCACATGTTTGTCAGCCTGCCCCAGGGCAGCTCTGGCAACAGAAGTAGAGCAGAGGCCGAGTCATATGGTGAAGTGACTTTAGACGTGACCTACCTTGAGCACACAGTTACTGTTGACCAGGAGGTTTCCAGGTTTGATGTCTCGGTGTAAAATGCCAGCAGAATGAAGATATTTTAGACCTGAGAAGTAACAAAAAGAAGAATGATAAACCTAAAGTGCTGCAAAAGCAGACAGACTTTTTCTGGAACCTGGAACCCATTTGTGGACCATGTTCTCTTCTGATGTCTAAATGACTGTGTTCAAATGAAGACTCTGCCATTATTAGTCATAGCAGTGTAAGTAGTAGTGCAAGTATTAGTAGTTGTTATAGTTGCAGTAGTAGTAGTAATAGTTGTTGTAGTGGTAGCAGCCGTAGTAGTAGTAGGTGGTGTTGTAGTAGTTGTAGTAATAATAATAATAATAATAATGCATCAGTTTTATACAGCACTTTTCTGGACACTCAAAGATACTTTACAGTTCATTATTCATTCACTCCAGACCCGGTGGTGGTGCTACTGTAGCCACAGCTGCCCTGGGGCAGACTGACAGAAGCGAGGCTCCAATCTGCACCATCGGCCCCTTTGACCACCACCAACACTCACACACACCACACTATATATATATATATATATATATATATATATATATATATATATATATATATCCTAAACTGTAATTCATTCATATTTGTGATTTTTCGCTCTTCAGTTGGAGCCAAACCTCGGAGGATCTGGTAGAGGAACACTTTGGCGTGGTCCGAGCTCAGAGGCTGCGGCGAAACGATGATTTTATGGAGATCACTTTGCATCAGTTCAGTCACCACATATCTGACCCATCAGAGTCAAGGACACAAGAACATGCAAAACATGTGACCAATGAGATGAGAAGAAGTCTTTCAGATGCTATATAATTGTGAGATAGATTCTAACTGGAGGCACTGCTCTGTCTGAACCGCTGTTGCTCAAGTCAGACTTTAAAGCAGAACTAAGTAACTTCAGTGGTAGTGCTCCCCCTACAGGTCTCTTGTGAGAATGAACTGTCGTAAATACCCTCCTCACCCCCTCCCCTCCCTCTCAGCTGCTCACGTTTGTTTGCAGAAAGTCGGTGAACAGTGTCCGCAACACAATGTCTCAGGTGGGTCAGATTTTTTTACTGTTTAATGGTGAAATATGTACGAGCACCCAGAGCACCGCGGCTCCCGGGACACCGCGGCTCCCGGGACACCGCGGCCGAAGTGTGGGCAGCTCCTGGAGCACCGCGGCTCCTGGGACACTGTGGCCAGTAGCGCGGGCGGCTCCTGGGGCGGCTCCTGGGCCCTAGTGCCCGGAGCTCCCGGAGTTTACTCAAACTGCATAAGTATAACAATGAGATGAGCAGTTCTTATGAAACTTTATGTCAATAACAATATCTCCAGATCTGCGTCGCTCTTGGACTCTTCTCTTTCCTTGAGCTCTGCCGTTCTTCAAGCGCCTTCCCCAGATTTACTCGTGTGTGAGTTCGGGCTCTGTCCGATTCACACTTTCTTTTTCTTGCGTCCTCGGCCGTGGCTCACACCTCACACGTAAACACCAGATATTTATTCCGGCAGTGAACTTTGTACAGCGTCAGGACAGGGTGTGTTGTTAGCTCAGTTAGCTGTGTGTAGCTGAAGTGTCGTAGAGCAGTTTGGCTCTCGTGAGAACAGAACAGACCCTGAGAGATTGATCCAGGTCAGTAGGAGCCAAGTTGCATGTGTGGTTTTTCCACCCAGAGGAAGAAGGGGGCACAAGTGAACCCTTCAAACACCCCAAAATGTCATATGGAACCATCAGAGGGGCTTTCAAAGACATTTAATTAGGTAAAAAAGTTACTTAGTTCTGCTTTAATTTGAGCTTTAATTCAACACACTCTGACCAGAACTACAACAGGTGAGCTAATGCGGCCTGTTAAACAAGTCCCTCTCACATAAAATTACAATCACAGCCAGCGAACATTAGCAGTTTTTCAGTTTTTCACCATTTGGTTGAAAATCAGTCAGACTGATCACAGGCTCCTGAAAATGTGTTCTTTAAATTCATTTTGTTATCATACGATCTTTGCATGCGCATGTTCTGTCACCATGGTAACTGCTGAACATTACATCACAGACATACAGGTAGAACACCCCCAGCGTGATGTCATTGCTAAGTATCAACAGGGATTCTGCTGCTCCTAATGCTGAACTAGGCATATGCAGCTGTGGCTGAGTGAAGGATACATCTCCTCAAAGTAGTCGATGTGCGGAGGTTGGAGAATGTCCAGAGCAGAGAGAACCTGTGGGCACAAACACAACATATCACAAAAATGTGAAGAGCAATGCAGTATTACTGTCACATTTTGATACAACTGTTCAACCGGTTGTTCCCATGGATTTGAGTAACATTTGTCTTATCCCAGTACAGGACAAACTGTGGTCAAAATGAGACCACTGTGTGCTGTCTAATTATAAAGCCTTTTACTGTCCATAAACCAGTGAGGCTGGTGCTTGTTGTGAGTCTGTTGTGAAAAGCACTCATAAATTCATTGCTGTGAATAATTAGCGTTGGCACAGTGAGGAATATGTTTGGACAATGCAAACTGTTCTGCTGTTCATGGTTTTAAGTCTGTAAAAATCTCTAATAATGCGAGTAAAAGAGTCAGAAATATTTATGATTCTAACAGTCAATCAAATAATCAACGTTATAATTTGTACTATGGTGGAGCAGCCCAGCCCTACACTGAACTACAATGAAAAACACAAGTCATATTTGAGTAATATTTGCATTTTGATACATTACTTTTTTAATATATAATGATTTAGGGCTGTAGAACCGCACTGTGCTCAAGCACGATTGTGTAGGGTTCTATAGCTGCACTCACACCTGCAAACCCGGAGCCACAGCCCAATGGCATCATCACAGTTGTGCTGTTTGTTTACAAGTCACACAGTGGAGCTATTGCTTTAGTCAAAAAAAAGTCCACTGACTTGACATATCCATAAAAGAGTGAGACAGATGTGCTCCTCTGTGAGTTTATACATATAATAACAGTTCAGAGGAGTGAGAGGCTGCAAAACATCTGTCACAGTCACAGTCCCAGTCAGGCGAGTGTGGATTCTCCGTGTGCTTTGGACCAGAGTTTATTCACCGTTTTCCTCGTATGTGTGACATCAGTGGACACACAGGGCTCGTACAGTAACTGTTTGACTGCGCTCAGGCTGGACAAACGTAAAAACCTTTAGGGCCTATCCGTGCTCGGGCACAGTTCGAATGGGCTAGTCTAAGGCCTTGTCCACACGTATCCGGGTATCTGATAAACTGAAGATGTTTTGCTGCGTTTTGACCCCATCCACACGAACACGCATCAAAAACGAGTATTCAGGGAAAACTCCGGCCAAAGTGAAGATTTTTGAAAACTCTGTTTATGCCTGTTTGTGTGGACAGAGATAACTGGGGTTTTGTGTTTTAAAACGTCACTGTCTGCACCAAAAAATATGAATCTGCCCTGACGTCAAACGTGCGACATTTGTTTAGGCGACTGCAAAAGCCAAAGCCAAAGCCAAAGCCAGAGCAGACTAAGGATCGGAGTCGTTTCTTCAGAGCTGTGTGAGCATTAAGTATTGTGCAGGTGCTTTGTACATGTTTAATTACAGAAGTCCAACTACTGCTCCAAGAGCAATGAGATAAGTTTAGGCGGAAGTGACGACGAAGTGATGGAAATAACGCCATCTACAGGTCTGGAATGTGTATGAATGTGGTTGGGGGTTATGTTCCAAAAAAACTCACGATAGGCAAAATCCGTGAAGTAGTCAGCCTTATTTTTTTTACAATTATTATACAATACAATACTGTACTATAGAATGAAACCAAAGATCAAAACCTGTTTTCAGGCCCAAGCATTTGTTTAAGAAATAAAAATATAAACATTTCCTTACAAATAACTCTGCTAGTTTTTAAAAAATAATGTAAAATAATCATTTTAATAATGAATAGGAGGTTGGACATTGTGACTCAGGCGTATTTCTGAGCCTCTTCGTCCTGACTCCTGTAGCGTCTTTTTCTACTGAAGCCTGTGGTGCAGCGTCTTTTTCCCAGAACCGAAGATTAATTTATTCCGTAAAGGCGCCTACAGCCGCAGAGCTTCTACCTTCAGCAGGTCCAAAAGTTGAACTTTTTCTGTGATAGTTGCATCTTCCTCGGCCTTTTGTCTTTGTCGTGCAGAACGTTTCGTCGACATTGTGGGTTTTGTCATGGAGAAAATTTGCAAAGGTAAATTTGTCGGGCTGAACAGAGACGAGGCACAGAAACTGTTGACATTGGTCTAAATGAAAGACCGATGTGACTTTTTTCACTTCTAGTCTACAGTCCCTGTACAATGCACTGTAAAAAAAAATCTGCAAAACAGCGAAGCCACAAAAGGTGAACCATGTTATAGCGACGGTTGATTGTATGTCCCGATTCTGTTTGTGTCTCTGTGTCCGTCGCTCCTCTGCTCCTGCCTCAGGTTTATCGGCTGTTACTGTAGTGTTGTTGATGTTTGGTGGTCATAATCTGACACTGACTCCACACATGAGGAACAGCGGCTTCAAAATCGCACATGGAGACAAAAGTCGGGTCACACCTCCCCGAACTCGAGAAGAAGCAAACCTCAGCCAAAATCGGGCAAATTCTCGTGTAGTGTGTGACGCCTTAAAGTGCAGTTAGAAAATATTTACATTCAAATTCCACTCACATTTTCATGTTTGAAGAAGCACAGCATCTTGAGCTCCCGAAAAACCCTCTTACAGGACACCAGGTTTTGGAAGACATTGGGCATCTTTTTAAGGGCCACTCTCTTTCCATCTCGAGGGTCCGTCACTGACCTGGAGAGACAAAGATAAAGAGAAATAAAGAGAACCCTCTCATCTGCTCCTCCAACTTAGACAACAGAATGTAAGTTTCTGCATTAAACAATAGTACTAGTTCTGTTCTTTTCCCATGTGGCCTTATATCTGTGTCCTCCCTCAGTGGTCCAGGAAGGTTCCTCAGTGCTCTATGGGTGTACACTATGTGCTCTGATACTTGTTCAAGACCACAGCTCAAGATCATTCTAAAGACATTCAGGAAAGGTTCATTTCTGTCCTGTGAATGTGTCTTTTTTAGCACCGATACCTGCTCAAATGAGTATCTAGATTCGTTACCAGTTTTAGTATTGATTAGTATTGGACTTTTGATACTTGTGACATCCTCATTGTGTGAGAAGATTGCGTAGGCCTTTCTTCTCCAGGTGAAGGGTCGGATTAGGCTGTGTGGGGAGCCATGTTGCCCGCTCCTGCGAGTCTAATCCTGGGTTGTTTTGGGAGCAGCGGTGCCTCGTGAGCGTCTTCGGGAGCAGCTTTCTCTGGGCAGAATAAACCTGCTGCAAATAGGATCAAGGCCTGAACAGATGGTGCTCTAAGAACCTAGATCTCACCACCGTGGCTCTATACTCCACTCACCTCCAGTCCACAAGAACCACCTTCAAGACCACACCGGTGAAACCACCATTATGGCTGTAAATGTGTTATAGCACAATCATAAGAGGATTCATTCATTTTCATTTTGTTTTCATTGATTTATTTACAGATTAATGAACGCAAGTAGTACACATGTATCTCGTATACTTAAAGGTGTATTGTGTAACTTTTCTAGTGGGCAGTCCTCCATGGAGATGTCGTTGCTTTGTCTGCAATATTCCACATTATCTCAACATTTTTGGGATGCCCTCTAGATTTTCATATTTGAGCTTGAATAGGAGAGGGAAGAAGGAAAACGTATTAAATCCCACCACTGTAAGTATTCATGGTGGGGTTGGGCGATATCCAGAGTTTGTTACCATTAAACCTTCTCAGCATTTTACTGGGGTTTACAGTATTACCCTGACTATTAAGAATTATTTTGTAGCTGCACCTGAACCATTCAGAAACAGAAGAGCAGCGTTATATTTGAAGATGAACCACAAGTTCTTCTTCCTCGCTGCGTGTGGATGGATATGTCGTGCATAACGAAGAGGAAAGAGAGGAGAGGGGAGAAAGTCCAGCTGTGCCCCGTGTCTGAAGCGACTGTGGTGGGATCTCTGGCCTGACGCAGGGTCGGAGCTCCGTAGAGAGAGCGATATTTGCTCTCACTCCCCTGTTATTCGCCTGAAGCCAAAATGCTGCATATTATATTAGGTCCTTATGCACTGCAGATTTTTTAAATGACAGTAATGAAACTGACACCTACTTTTTGATACCTCGGGATACTGCTACTTTATGCCACTGACACACTGACAATAATGCAAGAGAATCCTAGTAAAGCATTTTTAGGAGGAATGAGCTGCAACAGATCAATGCCAAAATCAACCAATGGCCATTAGGGATTTAACAATAAGCAAAATATCGTGATATTGTATCGTCAAAAGTCTCACAATAATAACATGGACCTTCAAAGTATATCGAACTGCAAGTTTGTTTGCTTAAAATCACTATTATGGAACAGCAATAGCTAAAAAAACAGACAGAACTACATAGACCATGACCCTTTGCTCTGTGATAAAACAACAATTTAGCACTTTTAAATCTTAATTATTTGGATTATGACAAGAGAAAAGCAGCAAATTCTTTTGTTTCGCTTCCACAAAATATGGTATAGAGAGATTTGGATATCCTTACATCCCATAAGAGTCACTTATTCAACGTTCTACAGCTCAAATATTATTGTATTGCAAACAAAATAGCCCAAATCTCCTTCCATTTGCTCAGAAAATGTCCACACGATAAATGCGGAGCCCCAAAATTTACTGTTCTAACGTTCATGGACTGAATGATAAGCGGATTTTCTAATGATTGTGGCAGGAATGAGCACAACAAAAATTTTCTATTCCAAAAACTGGATATTGTGTTCTTTTCTGAGGACATTATTAAAGTACGTTACGATCTAGATAATTGCAGTCTTTGTGATTTTAGAACTGCACAAACTCCAATTACATCTGCAGTATTGTGTTATTATTGTGCAGCCCCAGAATCAACAACAGCCTGATAAATAAAAGAGCTTAAAAAGAGCGGGAACACCCCACCCCTGAAGAACCGCTCTGACCTGGTCCATCCGTCCTGTCCTCATCTACACTCAAACCCACTCACGTCACACAGGGGTCAAAACATGACAGATAACAGTCGGCCCGGGTATCACCGAGAAGCTGCCGATACGATACATAAGCCACGATACAGGGTTTTCTATTCAGTACGATGCATTATCATATATTTCAAATTGATTCGATTCGGTTCAGTGAAAAACAAAGGCTTCATCATTGCCGTGATGAAGAAGTGAAGCATTAAGTTTGTGCAAAGTTAATCTGAATGCCCATTTTATTTGACTCAAAACAGTGTCTAATGTGCTGCATAAACAACTTTCACAAATGAATTTAGTGAAATACACCCCAAAAAACTCAGCAGTCCTCATTATCGATACAGTATCATGAAATTAAACGATATTTAAATATTTTCTATACCCTTCAGTAACAGTGGAGACTGAAGGGCTGATGTTAAATGTAAATTTCTATTGTTATTTTGTAGTCTACTGTGACCCCTGTGTGACCCCTGTGTGACCCCTGTGTGACCCCTGTGTGACCCCTGTGTGACCCCTGCCTGTGTGACCCCTGTGTGACCCCTGTGTGACCCCTGTGTGACCCCTGTGTGACCCCTGTGTGACCCCTGTGTGACCCCTGTGTGACTCCTGTGTGACCCCTGTGTGACCCCTGTGTGACCCCTGTGTGACCCCTGCCTGTGGGACTACAATCCGGCATATTTACATTCATGTGTCTTATGTTCGTTAATCTGCTCTGTCCCAATCACAGAAATAAATGCATCTGTGAGGCTGGTCACCGTAGCTCATTTTGAAGAACTCTTTATCACTACAGAGAAGTTTTGTGCTAAACGATCATAAACTAAACTGCTTTATAAAACCGACTCCATAACAGTAACACAGGAGGATCCCAGTAAAGCATTTTTAAACAGACTGTGTCATTAAAAGGCCTGAGCTGTAACAAATACAGAATGAACGGATAATTTGCCACAAAAAGTACAGCTCAACTCTTGCTGTATAAATATTGTATAAAAAGTGTTCACACGATAAATACCTCATAAATAATAAATAATGAAATGAAAAATTATACACATAAAATAATAACTGTAAAACAGAACACAGCACAACACAAAAAATAAAAGAAAGAAACTGGGTTAAAATCATCTTTAGTATTTGTAGTATGTCATTTATTTTGCTATAACATATATTTGTAAAGTTTCATGATCAGTGTACATGAGCAGCCACATCATTTCTGAAACTGTCATGAACAGGGGCAGGTTAATAGAAGTTTTCTTCATCCTGGTCCTTTTGGAGAAATGTCCTTTTCTATCGTTTCCATTGTACATGTAGTGGGTGTGTGATTATTGTTTCTCTCTTGGCACAAACTCAAAATAAAAACAAATCAATCAAAAAAAATAAATACTGACCCCCAAAATATACAGTATTGTTGCAGCTTTCATATGTTGAAGGATCAGTGTTTTGTTTCTCCTGCATGTGTCACTTTTCTGGAGAGGATCTGCCTCCTGTCAGTTTGTTTTCATGGACATTGCAACAGGGCAAAACTCATCTCTCACCAGATGGTGTCACCAGGCCAAGTTACAGGTCAGAGCTGTGAAGGGGCGACTCCACTTACAGTAAGAACTGTGGTGTTTTTTTAAGCACTAAACATATCAGTAATTGAATAACCACAAGACAAGTTGTGGAGAACCAGGAAGCCTCTGCCAGAAATGTTTTTTTAATAATTACAGAAATCCTGTTATTCTTTTTTCAGACTAAGAGTTTGTTTTCATCCCTGACAGTTTGGACTGTTCCCTGTGCTCTTCCTCAGTGGTCACGTGGTGTTTCTGTGACACGTCCGATCAGCCGATTTAAACAGGTTTTAGTGCCGTCTTCCTACTGGTGGAGGCAGGATGACGGCGCCACCTGCAGTCCCACTTCCTCAGGACAGTATGTGGTGGTGTGTGAGAGTAAATAAGGCCCCTCGTCCCAGTTTATAGTCCCATGGACATGTTTCCATATTTGGATTTCCTCTTTGATGTAGTGACAATGTTTGTCTGTCCCAGGTCGCTCCGTCCTAGTCCATAATGTGCTTCTCTCTTTTGCAGTGCTCAGAGATCACAGGTTTGAGTTGTTCCTGTGTTCTGCTGTGTTTTCTGTCTGCTTCTCGCTGTCATCCTTCCTCCACCAGTAGGAAGACGGCACCAAAATCTATATAAATCAGCTGACCGGACATGTCACAGCAACTTTGCGTGATCACTGTGAGGAAGACTGCAGGGAGCAGCCGAAACAGTCGGGGATGAAAAACTCTGTCTGAAAAAAGAATCTTATGACATAAATTATTGGAGGACGAAATGAACCTCGTTGGACTAATAACCATCCTGCCTGAGAAGACACTGCTCACCCTGGAGTTAGACCTCTAAAAAATGCATGGGCTTCTTGGATTAGCTCATCAGGGTTTCTTACTTTTTGAATACTACTACTGTTGTGTCTTTGGGCAAGACAAACCCCCCTCGCCTCAGTGTGTGCGTACACTGGTGTTTGAATGTGCGTGTGAATTTGTGCGTGTGAATGGGTGAGTGGTTCCTCGATGTAAAGAGCTTTTTGTGCCTGGAAGGTGGAAAACCATTTAATATGATATTGTCCCCAATTTCTCCTCTTCTCTAATGTCAGTGTTCGTGATGTTTTTCCTAATCCTCTGTTTTGACTCTGGAGATTAGCTCCAGACTTTGAATCCTAAAATAGCCGTGTGTCTGCTGTCACTCACTCTGCTGCAACTCTCTGCATGTTTGTATTTGTCTGGAAGAAAGCGACAGGAAGTATTACACCCAGACTCCCCCCGAGACCAGAAATAAAACCACAGACGACAATGGATCAGCTCGAGTTCAAAAGTGCATTAGAATGTTAGAATGTTGTTACCTTATCAAAATGTAACTCGAGTATTGCTGTGCTTTGTCTCATTCACACATTTCCTCCCTTTATTATTACTCGGTCTACATCTCCAAAGCTCTGTTCCTCCTTGTGATGTCATGAAGTGGTAGTTTTCAAGTGAACAGCTCCTTTTACCTTTAGTTCAGTAGAGGTCGGCACTTATGCAGAGTGTTTGTGTGTTTGTGATGAGGACATTACATCACATCTTCATGGAGACCAAACCAGACTAATTTACAGGTCAGATCTGTGGAGGGGCGACCCCACTCAGAGTCAGACTTTCTACTGGTACTGGTATTTTTGAGCTATAAAACCACCTGTGATTTAATGAATGTTTAGTAGAATTGTTTAATGTCACACTGGACGGAGCCCCAAGCAAAAAGTTACACAATTCACATTTAAAGTTCACGTTCTACATCACTCCAGAAGCATTCGCACATGACAAATATGAACTGATAAACTTAATAAAAGAACCTCACAACAACCAGGCCTGTCATAAAACATTCTGAAATACGATGTCCTGCTACAGGGAGACACTGGGATCCATTATAATACTGAACTACTTTATGCCTCTGTCACACTGACAATATGTGACAGGGAAGAGAATGATGGTAAAGCATTTTAAACAGCCTCATTAGGAAGCACGAGCTGCAATAGATCAAGAACAGAATCAACCAGTCGCCATTAGGGATGTGACAATAACCAAAGTATCGTGAGATTGTAGTTTCTTTGCCTCAAATCAAAGTTACGGTGCAGTAATGGCTAAAAAATGAACAGAACTACACAGCCTATATTTATTTTCAATTTGAAAGTTTTGTGTAAATGATCAACAACAAAGAGAGAGAGAGAGAGAGAGAGAGAGAGAGAGAGAGAGAGAGAGAGAGAGAGAGAGAGAGAGAGAGAGAGAGAGAGAGAGAGAGAGAGAGAGAGAGAGAGAGAGAGAGAGAGAGAGAGAGAGAGAGAGAGAGAGAGAGAGAGAGAGAGCAATGCAACGTGTGACTAAAAATAATCTTCTGAATAATTGTGATTTTAATATTGACCAAAATAATCGTGCAGCCCTACTTTGAAATCTTGATTATTTAGATTATGACGAGAGGAAAGTGGCATATTCACAATTTTGTTCACTTCCACAAAATACTGTAATAAATATTGTCCTGTGAGATGCACAATCTGGATATGGTTACATCCTTAAAAGTGATTAAAGTCCCTTATTCAACCTTCTACAGCTCAAATATTATCAAACTACAACCAAAATCTCCCCACATTTGCTAAGAATATGTAATACATAAATACAGAGTCCCAAAATACTGTATACTTTTCCAACTTTTATATATTGAATGAAAGTTGATATAATCATTATCAGGGATGTAACAATAACCGAAATATCACGATATTGTATCGTTAAAAGTCTAATAATAATAATATCGTAGGTTATCGCAGTTTACAAGTTTCTTTGCTTAAATTAATTGTTCTGATGGAAAAACAGACCATGACCAGAACATAGACCATGATCCTCTGCTCTGTTTTGGTTCAATCTTCATGATGAAGAAGTTGGTGCTGTAAGATGAAGACCATGAAAACACCGCAGTGAGACATTTAGAGACCAGCCCCAGTCATTATTGTAGCTTTGTCAGTAGTAAATGAGTCAGACTAAAAGAATCAGCTCAGAACAAAACGTACGGCTCACAAAATGGACATGGAGCTTCTGTACTTCACGGTACAACAGGAGGATGTGGCTCTGTGCAGTATGCAAATGTGTGGGAGAGTAAAACGTGTCTGTGACCTCTGTCGACTACTGTGGGGCAACAGGGCAAAACGAACAGGAGAGTGAAACATGATGTATTAAAAGGTCCACTGAGTGACCTTTCTGGTGGAGAGTCCGTCGAATGCTTTTCTCCGTGGCAATGTTCTGGAATGTTCCACAGTAGGGTATTAAAGCCTTCTATCGTCATGGAGACCAAACCAGACCAACTTACAGGTCAGATCTGAGGCTTTTCTACGGATTTTTGAGCCATAAAACCACCTGTAGTTTAATACATTTTAAGTAGAGCTGTTTAATGTCACACTTTGGAACATTCCAGCCAGAGCAAAGACATCTCCATAGAAACGAGCAGGTGATGGACCCTCCAACAGAAACGTTAAACAGTGCACCTTTAACTCGCATGTATCTGAGCGAGGCTTAGAGCAGTGGTCTTTAACCTTGTTGGAGGTACTGAACCCCACTAGTTTCATCTGCACATTCACAGAACTCTTCTTAACCGGAAAAATTAAATATGTTTTTATTCAAACAGAGGTACATATATTTTATTGGTCCACACATGTGAATCCATATTGCACATATTCGTCTGAGCACTTTCTTTTTTTGCTCGACATAGTTAGTATGAAGGGAAAATATTAAGAAAGAAATGACATAACACCATCACGACAGTCACAAGACTATTACACACACAAAATATCCTGCAGCCAATAACGGCCGAACGGGGCGAGACATCATGAGTCATATGAGTTGGATGTGAGTCTTGACCTCTGCAGAACCCCTGAGACTGACTCACAGAACCCCTGAGACTGACTCACAGAACCCCTGAGACTGACTCACAGAACCCCTGAGACTGACTCACAGAACCCCTGAGACTGACTCACAGAACCCATGGGGTTCCATCAAACCCAAGTTAAGAACCACTGGTTTAGAGTGTGGATCTGGAGGTTTTTTCTGTCCAAGACCAGCCCTTGTCCAACAGAGCATCTGACCCAAGACCTTTAGGCATTGAGATATTTGTGTCGAGTCCGACCGAGCCCAGCACAATTAAAATCACACTATTTTCAGAGGCCTAATAATGACAAACACAGGATACTGTTTGCGTGGAGAGTCCGATTTTAGCAATCAACTGAAAAAAGGCATTGTGAACGTCACACAGATGAGAGGAGTGCATCAGCACACATGGAGCAACAAGTGCACGTTAACACAAGAGGCTGGTCCCATCGTGTCTTATCGCGCAGATGTGTCCGAGTCCGACCTGAGACCAAACATAACCCTGTTAGACTTCGGTCAGGTTTCCATGCTCTATTTGTCAAAAGTTAGGGGGTCAGGTGCTATGAGGATTGGGCAGCAAGCTGCCCCCGCGACCCAGCTGGATTAAGCGGGAGATGATGGATGGATGGATTTGTCAAAAGTTATGAAAATCTGATTCTAACTGATAATTCCTCAAATCTTCTTGTATCTTGTTTTGATCTTAGTTTGACATTAGTTTTAGTATCGATACTAAAAACTCACTTTCACAAGTCATTCACAGGACAGAAATGAACCTTTCCTGAGGATCTTGAGCTTTATTAGAACAAGTATAACTGGTTTTATATTTATCCTCCACGTCTATAAACTTTCTGTAGTTCAGAACGAGTCATTCCCTGAGCTCCTGGTGTTTACACGACTAGAGTGGTTTTAGAGAACGTATTTTGAAAGGGAATCAGAAGTTTATTTTGACGCCTCGTGCTTCCTGTATTTCCTCTGTTGACACTGAAAAATTAGAACCGTAACCATAAACTTTTATGTGCTTTACGGCTTCCAACGTAGTAATACAATATAATATTAAACATTTCTGTCTTCATGGGGACCAAACCAGACCAGTTATGCCGGGCGAACATGGTTCACTGAGCCCCAGCTCAAACTGTACGACCAGATCACAGGGTTTAAAAGTCAACAGCGCCCGATTCATGTTCTCACACTATATGAACTACTTCAACAGTGCCAAACCCTCACCACTCCATTTCAAACATAATCCAGTTATGTTTTGATATTTCTGCGACCTGCAATTGCCAATACCCCATGTATACGACACAATTCAACCAAAACAGTTACACGAGTGAAAAATGGACTCAAAAAGGGCCAAAAATCGCACAGCATTACAGGTCAGATCTGTGGAGAGCCAGCCCGAATGCCCATTTTTTGAGATATTTCTAAGTTTTCAAACCTCATGCAGGTCCGTCTCCTCCAACCAAAACACATAGGACACTTTTAATGTATTTCCTATTCTGTAAAGCACTAAATTACTTTGTGTACATGTTATGCTGCACAAATCAGCTTCCTTATTATCTAAATAAAGTGAATTTGGAACTCTGCTGTGATGGTGCGAGTACAGTTCAGGACTCACCACACGACCCCGAAGGCCCCGTACCCAATGGGGCGGTCAGGCTCTATGTCGAGTTGAGGCTGCAGGTGGTGGTGGTGGTGGTGGTGATGGTGGTGGTGGGCTTTGACCGACGCCGCCTGCACCTGGGCGGGAGCGGCGGCGGCGGCGGGCCCCGGCGCCTGTCCCGGGGCTGGAGAAGGGAAGTACGGCTGCTGCTGCCCGGGGTTCAGCATGACCGCAGCAGCCCCAGTGGACGTGTGCTGCTGCAGGGAGTGGACAGCCGCCGCCGAGCCTGGAGCCTGGAGCACAGGGGGAGGTTAAACAGTCCAAATGTTTCCTCATCACAGACAGACCTGGAGCTTTTGTTTCATTCACACATGTTTAACACACAATTCCTGCATATTTAGACTAACGTCTTCTCTCAAACTGAAAATACTCTAAGGAAGTGCTCCACTGTGTTTTTAAACTCCATACGCTTTCACTAGAATCATTTGGATACTTTAGCCCTGAAGTTGTGATTTTTACAAAACAAAAGGCAAAAGGTATCTTTAACTTTTTGGTTGGGGGTCCCTCACCTGCTCGTTTCTATGGATATGAATGTTCCACATTAAACAGTTCTACTTTATATCTATTCAATTATAAGTGGTTTTATTGCTCAAGAATACCTAGAAAAACAGGCATTCGGACTGTGAGCGGAGTCGCCTCTCCACAGATCTGACCTGTAACTTGGTCTGGTTTGGTCTCCACGAAGTTAGGAAGGTTTCATACCATACTGTGGAACATTCTAGACAAAGCAATAATATCTCCACAGAGAAACAAATCTAACGGACTCCAGAAACTCCACCAGAAACGTTCCACGTTCCACCTTTAACTACTGCCATATGACATCACAAGGTGGAACAGAGCGTTTTGAGCTTTGGAGATGGAGACAGACGAATAATAAAAGATTACACAAACATGTGTGAATGAAAAAAACACAACTCCAGGTCTGTTTTTGAGGAGGTAACAACATTAGAATGTGACTTAAAGCTCACAAGAGTCAGTTTTGTGTAATACAGGACCTTTAAGAATAAAACAAACTATACGGATTCACAAGGGAATAATAACAAAGAGAAAAAAATATATTAAATGATAATAATAAATTCAAAATAAGTAGCAAAGACTGGTGTCAAATAAGGCATGCTTATATAAATGTAAAAATCCAAAAGCAAAAATAATATATAGAAATACAGTAATACAAATATATCTATATAAAGTTGTAAGAAGAAAAAGTAGGAAATAAATGAGGAAGTACTACAGACCCAGACGTCACCATGAGACTGAATGCTGCAGCTATCGATTATTACAGTATTCGATTATTCTGTCGATTATTTTGTTCAAATAATCGAGTAATTGTTTGTTAATGTCGTGTCTACTTTGCACATGTTAAGTCCACTCCACCTGCACTGACAGATACACGTGTTTTGGACATGAAAAACTTAATTATCGCTGGGCTAAGGTTGACTCACCTCACGGTTTCTTTTCCACTTGATGTAATGTACGGTTCTGTTTACATGTTGTAGCATCAGTGTGGAGAATGTAATCCCCCTACAGATTACAGATTACATACCCCAAATGTAGTTTGTAACGTAATCCATTAAATTACTTAAAGTGAGTAATGTAATCTGAATACTCTGGATTACTTGATATTGTCATGATTTTTAAAACTACATGAATGTAGCAACAACTCCTGCAAATTCTTGTTTGGTTTTAGACCTGGATTAGTCCTGGTTTAGACCTGGTTTAGATCTGGTGTTAGTCCTGGTGTTAGAGGAGGAAGCGCGGTCCACGCAGCGTACGCGACAAGACATGATCCACACGCGGTGTACGCGGTGTACGGGAGGAGATGAGGCGTACGGGAGGAGATGAGGCGTACGGGAGGAGATGAGGCGTACGGGAGGAGATGAGGCGTACGGGAGGAGATGAGGCGTACGGGAGGAGATGAGGCGTACGGGAGGAGATGAGGCGTACGGGAGGAGATGAGGCGTACGGGAGGAGATGAGGCGTACGGGAGGAGATGAGGCGTACGGGTGGAGATGAGGCGTACGGGAGGAGATGAGGCGTACGGGAGGAGATGAGGCGTACGGGAGGAGATGAGGCGTACGGGAGGAGATGAGGCGTACGGGAGGAGATGAGGCGTACGGGAGGAGGTGAGGCGTACGGGAGGAGATGAGGCGTACGGTAGGAGATGAGGCGTTTCCGGGTGGAGTTGTGGCGGACGGGTGGAGATGAGGCGTACGGGAGGAGATGAGGCGTACGGGAGGAGGTGAGGCGTACGGGAGGAGGTGAGGCGTACGGGAGGAGGTGAGGCGTACGGGAGGAGGTGAGGCGTACGGGAGGAGGTGAGGCGTACGGGAGGAGATGAGGCGTACGGGAGGAGGTGAGGCGTACGGGAGGAGGTGAGGCGTACGGGAGGAGGTGAGGCGTACGGGAGGAGGTGAGGCGTACGGGAGGAGGTGAGGCGTACGGGAGGAGGTGAGGCGTACGGGAGGAGATGAGGCGTACGGGAGGAGATGAGGCGTACGGGAGGAGGTGAGGCGTACGGGAGGAGATGAGGCGTACGGGAGGAGATGAGGCGTACGGGAGGAGGTGAGGCGTACGGGAGGAGATGAGGCGTACGGGAGGAGATGAGGCGTACGGGAGGAGGTGAGGCGTACGGGAGGAGGTGAGGCGTACGGGAGGAGGTGAGGCGTACGGGAGGAGGTGAGGCGTACGGGAGGAGGTGAGGTTCTGCTCTTATTACACATCCATGGCTGCGCTGTTTTGTGCACAGTGAAGTGCAGCATCGAGGCTCTAATTTTAATTACATTTTTCCAACACTTTTCAAAAAATTCAAATGTGAAGAGTTCTAAGACATCATGGAGGGTAACATACAAATACATAAATATAAATAAAATACATAAATAATACAATAACAGGTCTTGTGTTCCTATGTAGCAGATCAGCCCTGAGTTTTCAAACTTTTTTTTTTTTTTAATGAATGAGAAAATTTGTTCTGCAGCTTTGAACTGGAAGTCAATGGACCCGTTTCTATTATTAAACCATTTTCTACAATTTTATTTTATAGCTTAAATGTTCTATAATGCACAAATTGGACTCTTTTGAGCTTTAGGCCATGTTAGAATGTTGTTACCTCCTCAAACAGACCTGAAGCTGTGGTTTGTTTCATTGTTTGTTTGAGTGAACCTACATTATTAGTCTGTCAACATCTGCTCTGTTCCAACCTGATGGTGATGTCATGAAGCGGTAGTTTTCAAGTTAAAGAGCTATTAAACAACCTCCTGAAGCTTTACACCACCACGAAGCAAAATCTGAAGAATCCTCCTGGTGCTCAGCGGGTTGGGGGCGGTTGTGGGGCGTGGTCTGGACTGATGATTGACAGCCGACCAATTGCCACAACAATCCAACACGGCGCGGACCGCACACTGAAACAGGGCGGCCATTTGTGCTCGGATCACACGATTTCTCTTTTCTCCAGACACAAAGGGACATGACGGTGCCAGGTCGGGGCTGAGAGGGGCTCCTCACCTAATAAACCATGTGCATCTGACTCACTGTTTGTCCAAAATGTGTCCAAAAGTCATGGGAAATCATCTGACCTCGCAGCATTAGGATTTGTTTGCTCGACGGTAGGCAGGCACTTCTTTGATTTAACCAATCGCTGCTCTTTGGTCGTGTGCGTATGGCACATGCTGTGTGCTGTTGCAACTTGGGTTGGTTCAGGCCAACACACCGTTTCGCTCATTGGCCGGTGGGCAAACTACAGCTTCCGGGGTTTTTGCAACGCATATAGTGTACTATGATCCCTGACCTACTTGCTGGAGAGAAAGTCAATTAAGGGGAGGCACTAGGTGGCACCAGCATGGCTACTTACAGATACAGCTTTGATGCAAAAGTTAAAGCTGTATCTGTAACTAGTTTTTAACTTTTTAACAAAAATGCACTAAAAGACCAAAATAAGGCCAGGGATAGGTAGAAATTTCTATTTTAGACCCATTTACACAGCTAATCAACAGAAGAAAGTGAGTTTGGTGTTTAGTGGCCCTTTAAATAACTTTTTACCTTTAGTTCAGTAGAGACTGGTAATTCCAGAGGCTGAAATGATCTAAATGATTCCAGTGAAGGTGCACGGAGTTTAAAAACACACTGGAGCATTTCCTGTATTACCACATGGCATCACAAGGTGGATCAGATTATTTGCAGTTCAGTTCGAGAGAAGAACTAAGCAGGTTTGTGTGTTAAACATGTGTGAATGAAACAAAACTCCAGATATGTTTGTGATGAGGAAATGACATGAGAAGACATTTCAGAAAAGAGTGCAAAAATCACAGTTTCTTCTTTTTGATCAGAGGAGTTTGTGAGTGCACGGTGGTACCTGCAGGGGGTGCTGTGGTGCATGGTGGTGCGGCAGGTGCGGTCCTGGCAGGTGCTGCAGTTGGTGGTGATGGTGAGCCACAGCTGAAGATCCTCCGCTGTACGCCGCCATCGCCCCACACAGAGCCATGTACCAGAGAGGGGCCCGGAGCTACGAGACCACCCAGACAACTGCAGACAGGGACAGACAGGGACAGGGACAGACAGGGACAGGGACAGACAGGGACAGGGACAGACAGGGACAGACAGGGACAGACAGGGACAGGGACGGACAGGGACAGACAGGGACAGACAGGGACAGACAGGGACAGGCAGGGACAGACAGGGACAGGCAGGGACAGGCAGGGACAGACAGGGACAGACAGGGACAGGGACAGACAGGGACAGACAGGGACAGACAGGGACAGACAGGGACAGACAGGGACAGGCAGGGACAGACAGGGACAGGCAGGGACAGGCAGGGACAGACAGGGACAGGGACAGACAGGGACAGGCAGGGACAGACAGGGACAGGGACAGACAGGGACAGACAGGGGGAGAGAAATCAGATAACTGAAGTAAACTGAGAACCCATTTAACTGTAGTTTGTGTCATGATAACAAAATTTAAAGGTTCCAGGGTCCGTCAAATGCTCTTTTCTGTGGAGGTATCGCTTTGTCTGGAATGTTCCACAGTACGGCATTAAACCTTTCCATCTTCACTGAGACCAAACCAGACCTTGGTTACATGTCAGATCTGTGAAGAGGCGACCCTGCTCAGTCAGAATCCCTGTTTTTCTAGGTATTTTTAGCTATAAAACCACCTGTAACTGAAGAAATGTAAGGGAGAGCTGTTTAATGTCACACTGTGGAACATTCCTGGCAGAGCAAAGACGTATCCATAGACACAAGCAGATGACGGACCCCCACCAGAAAAGTTACATAGTGAGTAGTTCATATATAACCCAGACGTTCCCATTAGTACAAAGAAGTAAATAGTGACTTCGAAAAAGTACTTTTCCCTCTGTCATGTACTGAACAAGTGGATTTACTGTAGGATTTATTGTGATGAAGTGTGTGGACGAATATTTCCAACTTGATTTTTGAGTCATCCCCAGATAGAGTAAAGTCCTGTTGACAGAGTTTCAACCATCAAACCCAGTTTGGTCCTGGTTTGAGCCCAGTTTGGTCCTGTGTGGTGATTTGGTCCTGATTTGGTCCTGGTTTGGTCCTGGTTTGGTCCTGGTTTGGTCCTGGTTTGGTCCTGGTTTGGTCCTGGTTTGGTCCTGGTTTTAAAACTTATATCAGGTTATTCATCTTGTTTTCAGATTTATTATCTAATTACTAATTCTGAGACTGCTTCATTCTAATCTAAAGGTCGTTTATTTTAAGAGAACTTGTAAAATGATCCGTCCAAGCAGCAAGAAGATTTCACTACTTTTAAGTCATTTTCTGATATAAGTGTTCATATCTTAAACTTTTTTACAGTGTAATATCTCCGTGGAGACAAGCAAATGACCATCAGGCCAAGGTCCAGGTCAGATCAGTGAGATGCAACACTGCTTACAGTAAAAATGTGTGGTTTTTTGAGGTATTTTTGAGCTACAAAAACACCTGTTATGAAACTATTGTTAGAAAGAAAATCTTTGAACACAAAGTCAGTACAGTTCCACAGTGGGGCTGTGGGATTAAAGTATTAAGGTTTCCCGAGGTATCAAAAAGTACCAGTGTTATCAGTTACATTACTGTCATTAAAAAATCTGCAGGACATAAGGGCCTAATGTAAGATTATAATTTATTGATACTTAAATTTGTTTGCTCAGCACACATGAATGTGTGGCTGTATTTTCAATTTAATGCCATGTCCTGGTTCAGTCCTGGTTCAGTCCAGGTTCAGTCCAGGTTCAGTCCAGGTTCAGTCCAGGTTCAGTCCAGGTTCAGTCCAGGTTCAGTCCAGGTTCAGTCCAGGTTCAGTCCAGGTTCAGTCCAGGTTCAGTCCTGGTTCAGTCCAGGTTCAGTCCAGGTTCAGTCCAGGTTCAGTCCAGGTTCAGTCCTGGTTCAGTCCTGGTTCAGTCCAGGTTCAGTCCAGGTTCAGTCCAGGTTCAGTCCAGGTTCAGTCCTGGTTCAGTCCTGGTTCAGTCCTGGTTCAGTCCTGGTTCAGTCCAGGTTCAGTCCAGGTTCAGTCCAGGTTCAGTCCTGGTTCAGTCCTGGTTCAGTCCTGGTTCAGTCCTGGTTCAGTCCAGGTTCAGTTCCCTCCACACTCTGAATGTCTGAATGTTTTATCCTCTGCATGTTGTGCTCCTGCATCTCCACTGTGGACGGTCCGACTAACAGGATCTACTCACTGCTCCATTTTTGGACTATTGGGCTGTTGTACCAATGGGCTGAGCCCAAATAGAGCAGGTGGTGGAGGGGGCGGAGCTTAGAGCAGGTGGTGGAGGGGGCGGAGCTTAGAGCAGGTGGTGGAGGGGGCGGAGCTTAGAGCAGGTGGTGGAGGGGGCGGAGCTTAGAGCAGGTGGTGGTACAAGTACAAGTACATTGGTACAAGACGCGGCTGTAGATATGTTTCTAAATTGAAATGTACTTTTGAGATCCTGGTGTTAACTGTGGTCAGTCTGTAAATCCGGTAAAACTGTTCTGCTGTTTCACTGTGGACCTGAGGCTAAACGAGCCCAGTCCAGTTTGATCGACTGTTCCCCTGAGAAACACAGAGCCGCACATACGTCCTGCTGCTGCTGTCTGAACGGTTTAGGCGCAAACTACAAAATAATTCTTAATTAGTCAAGGTCATTTATTTATTTATTTATTTGATCAGGACAGCACACATTAATGAACAATCGTATACTTCTGCATAGACTGTAAATGAGCCAGATTATAGCGTAGTTGCTAATTTACATCTGTAGTCCTGAGGCAGGAAGACAAAACAACACAAGAGCAAAACAAGATCAGTCAAAACACAAAGAGCCACGTTCAGACAAATGACATTACGACAAGAAAATGAGTGAAGATGAAAACTGGGGACGTTTAACAGACTGTTTAAGGGGCTTTTTAAATGTGGGACATTCCCTGACTGTGAACCCCGGGAAAATGCTGAGCAGGTTTAACAGTATCAACATTTGGATTCTGCCCAAACCCTGTGACACTGTGCCGCTTTAAGCTGTGACTGTTGTTAAAGGTTCTCGATGACTCTAAACTGACTGATGTTAGAAAGTCTTTGCCTCCTTAAAAACACACCTGGAGTTCTGTTTTGTTTCATTCACACGTTTGATTAACGGTTTATTATTAGTCTGTCTACATCTCCAAAGCTCAAAATGTTCTGTTCCACCTTGTGATGTCATGAAATGGTAGTTTCCACATTAACAGCTCCTTTTTTTTGTTTGTTTAGTAAAGATCAGAATTTCCAGAGGCTGAAATGCAAATCCACATGATTCTAGTGAAAGTGTCTGGAGTTTAACAGCACAGTGGAGCACTTCCTGTATTACCACATGATGACATCACAAGGTGGAATAGAGTGTTTTCTGTTTGAGAGAAGCACTCGGGCTAAATATGCAGGGCCTGTGTGTGAATGAAAAGAAACCACAGCTCCAGGTGTGTCCGTGATGAGGAAGCAGCGTTAGAACAGAAAATACAGAACTATGGGCCCTTTACAGAGAGTGAGCTGAGGGCAGATCAGAGCACCTAACCCTGTCCCCACAAAGAAAAGAAACATTTCTAACTGAACTTAACCCCAAAGGCTGATGAATATGCAGGTAAAAGAGCGACACGGTGACTCACAAGCGAATAATGAAAATCACTGAATGAATGGGACCTATTACCCAAAACCTGCCATTATTTTGGTGATATAAGAGTCGACAGAACTCAGCGTCCTGGACTTTCTTTTGTATAAAACTACTCAGAAAGTAAACTCCAGATCAGGGACGTGCAGAGGGGGGGGGGGCTTTGGTTGCCCTGGCAACTGCCCGTCTGGCCTTCTCCACTGAAGTTGCCCTTCCAGGGAGAACACGAACACACGAACACACACATGTATGAAAATGCCTGTGCCTAGATTTGAAAATAAAATGTGATGTTGGGGCCGGACCAGGAGCAGACGGAGGTTCTGGGCTGACTACATCAGCCCAGCAAATAAACTGAAAATAACTTGTAGGATCCAACGATTTACATGTGGCAGATTCAAACGCCTCAGTTCATCTTGTGCACCATATTTAGGGCCAATGATTTTCTGCTTCAGAAGTTTTGACTTCCGTTTCATTGTGACACATTTGATAATTCTGTTGAGTGTTGGGAAGGTTACTGTAAACTGTATTCCTACAGATTACAGATTACAGATTACAGACCCCAAAATGTAGTTTGTAACGTAATCCATTAAATTACTTAAGTGAGTAATTTAATCTGAATATTTAGGATTACTTGATATTGTCATTGGCTTTTTAAAACTACATGAATGTAGCAACCAACTCCTGCAAATTCTTGTTTGGTTTTAGACCTGGTTTAGACCTGCTCTGGACCTAGTTTAGACCTGGTTTAGACCTGGTTTAGACCTGGTTTAGACCTGCTTTGGGCCTGGTTTAGACCTGGTTTAGACCTGGTTTAGACCTGGTTTAGACCTGCTCTGGACCTGGTTTAGACCTGGTTTAGACCTGGTTTAGACCTGGTTTAGACCTGCTTTGGACCTGCTTTGGACCTGGTTTAGACCTGGTTTAGACCTGCTTTGGACCTGCTTTGGACCTGGTTTAGACCTGGTTTTAGTTCTGATTTAATGCTTGTTTAGTCCTGGTTTTCGATCTGCTTTAGACCTGGTTTAGTCCTGGTGTTAGTTCTGGTTTAGAGGCACAGGAGGAAGCGTGGTTCACACAGCGACGCCATAAGACACGATCCACGCGCGGTGTCCACGCCGTCCGTACAAGAGGAGGTGCTGTGTGTGCAGCACTAGATTTACACTCGGCCCAGTGTTTTATGGGAAGGTTTTCAGACCATGAGGAGGAAGACGGGTTCAGCATATATTTCTACCCCTGGGCACTGAGACATGGGCTCAGATAAATAATTTGGTTTTATTTATCAGTGTATCTGGAGTGCGCCATCTATTGGGAAATGCCAGAATTGCAGGGAAAATAAAACTCTTAAGTTTTATTACACTTCATTTAAGTTTGGCGGACGGTGCTTTGCTCTTACTTCATGTCAGAGCAACTGCCCCTCAAAGTTCCTGTGCTCGTCCCTGCTCCAAATACAAATATTTTCTTGCCGTACACTGTGGAACTTTTCTGGTTGTAGGTTGTCCTTGTCTAGAATGTTCCACAGTACGACATGTCAATCTTTCATTCATTTCTTCTTTTGTGCTTTTATTGGGCAAAACTAGCTTTAAAAATGTGACTTCCTTCCATCACTTTGCTCGGCGGGTCACTGACTTCAGATGTTATCACTTTGCTGGGAATGTTCTACAGTACGGCACATGAAGCAACAAACAAATACTAAATATGAATAAAACACAACACTAAATACAATCAATCAGTTAAATACTGTCCCACCTTAACTGTAGACTTTTAACTGTATTTTTAATTGTATTTAATTAGGCCCGAGCACCAGAGGCTGGTGAAGGACCTATTAGTATCACACAGTGATGCTCACAGGGGGCGGGAACTAAACTGACGCGACGTGACTCGCCTGTAGTGACCAGGGACCCTCACCATGACGTAGCTGCACCAGAGGTTTCCAAAAATGTATAGTATGGCGGCCAAAAAAAAAGCAGAACATTGTTCTCGTATCAGAATATTCTTATTATTATTTTTCTCCTAACGCACTCACCCATTTTTCACCCAGTGACGAAAGCTCATGAAATTTGGCCAAGTGTTAAAGACTCCGCTTCTCTAACTTTTGGCCATTTCCATTTTCAATAAATAAATAAAATGGCTCGTCAGCGCCCCCTAACGAGACAAAAATGCATTAGGGAATAAGAATGACACCAAAAAGAATGTGCACATAGAATCTCTTGTTGTGATTCTGGGCTATATAAATAAAATTGAATTGAATCATGAAATTTAACACAAAAGTCGATCATGACAAAACGAGTAAAAAATATTATTATGGCCACGCCCCCTGACACACCAGAAGGCGGCCATCTTGGATTAAAGTTTGCGAAGCTGAAACGCACTCCTCCGAAGGCGTCACCCGAACGGCCTCAGATTTGGTCCACATTATCTCCAGGGGAAACGTCAAAAAATATCCACATCCCAAATCCGTCTGACGTCTCTGAGCAGTGAAGCCACAAATAATAAACACAAGTTTTGGATATTTACAAATTGCTCCTATTTGCTCAAACAAACTCTGAACTCAATGAAATTTGACACAGTTCTTAAACTCTCTGCTCTAAAGCCACTGAATGTGAAAAAAATTCATTTGGTGCATTAGCGCCCCCTACAGATTGAAATAAAACATGACCCCCCCAAACATGTTCAGAAACTCAAACTTTGCCAAAAGTTCAGAAATGATGAGACATTCGAGAAAATATAGGTTTTATGTGTGGGGATTAAAAAATGGAGATAATTCACCTTTAATGAGAAAAACTGCCCTTTAAAGCCACGTTGTGGAACATTTTCAGAAGGCGTGTCCTTAACAGATCTGAAAATCTGGCACGATAATTACAGATGTTCTTTAATATGCACTGTCCCTATCAAATAAATAAAGTTACTGCAAACCCACAGATCCAGTTTATGCTGCGAGTTCTGGGACACGCTTCACTTTAGTAATTATCTAAGAATTGTTTTGTAATAATTAATTAGATGGGAGAGTTCTTTCACTGCATATTCTGTTCTTATTCTATTTCTTTCCAGCTAATTAACTCCTGTTTTCATATACACAGCGGCAGTGACTAGTGTGTGGTGTCACCAAACAAAATGTATGAATGAATCAAACTCCATTCTGATGCTCAGTAACAGAGTTCACACACACAGTCTGCAGATAACAGAGGGAGATTTTCAACATTAAATCAGGTATTTTCTTTTCTATTCCCTCGTGTACTTTTATCAGTGTGATCCCTCAGCTCAAGATCATTCTAAAGCCATTCAGGAAAGCTTCATTTCTTTCCTGTAAATGAGACTTTGTAGTATCGATAATAGGGCTTGTAACGATATCTAAATCTCACGATACGATATTGTCACAGTCTGAACCTCACGGTACGATATTTACTGCGATATCGTGGGGAAAACTCACGATATTATGATATTCTACAGAATAACAAGAGTGACTCTAAAACGCTTTGTCCAGTCATTTGGTGCAACATTTATTGTCATTAGGGATGGAACGAAATCCAAATCTCTCTGTACGATATTTTCACCATAAACATCTCACTGGACCAGATTTATTGACTGTGACAAAACTGTGAATCTGCTCCTTTTTCCTCTAAAAATGCTTTAACAAAACTTAATCCAAAGAATTAAGTCTTGTGAATTTTTTAAGAAAAATTTCAAAGTGCTGAGAACAGTTATTTCTTCATGTCGTCTGCACTGAAATGGAGCAAAGGATCATGGTCTATGTAGTTCCCTCTGTTTTTTGGCCATTTCTGCATCAGAACTGTTCATTTAAGCAAAGAGACTTGGGATTCAGTATATTGTGATGGTTATTGTGAGACCTTTGACTATACAATATATACAAAATATATTATTTCCCCCTTTAATTTCTCCATTATCTGAGACTGGCTTTAAGCCCTGTTACACTGTTGTTACATCATCCAAAACATACCTAGAGTTGTGTTTGTTTTATTCACACATATATAGAGTTTCCCTGCATTCTTAGGCTGTCGATTTGTGTCAAACTGTCATTTATATTTACAATTGTTATATAATCATCAAAATTAAAGAATCACCAAAATTTTATTCCTCAACTTTTAACACTAAAAGGTGAGGAACTTTTATGGAAGGAGATCCTTACTTGAAATGTTATCACGTCGCTTAGAATGTCCCACAGTATGGCATTAAACTAATCATATCCAGTTGGATACAAACATGTGACACCATCAGGCCAAGGTACAGGTCAGATCAGTGGAATGGCCACCCCACTTACAGGAGGTGTTTTTGAGCTTTAAAAACACCTGTTATGAAACTAGTGTCAGAAAGAAAATCATTTCATGTCACACTGTGGACACGGTTCCCACTCTTTTTCACTGACCACATTTCTAAACTTTTCCATGACTTTTTCAGGACCTACAGTGAATTTTCCATGACTTTACAGCACCTACATGTGTAGAATTGGGCACTTTTGGGGCTAAATCTGAAATGTGAACCCCTTCCCGTCACCTTATGGTTTGGTTTTACAGTTTAACATTCTAAATACTGTCAGCGCAGTTACTGTTGTTTCTTTTAAACAAAAGACCTTATTGTGTATTGTTTTGCTGGAGCGGCTGGTGCAGATGTTCAGGAATAATCATAACAGCCTCATGAGAACGTAACAGAACGCTGCTGTAGTTGCGTGAAAGAGATGCTAAAATTCCATGACTTTTCCAGGATTTCCATGACAGTGGGAACCCTGTATGGAACATCTCCAAAGCTCAAAACACCACCTTGTGATGTCATGCAGTGGTAGTTTTCAAGTGACCATCTACCTTCTACCTTTAGCTCGGTAAACATGGGCAATTCCAGGGCTGAAATCATCCAAATGAGGTGAATGGAGTTTAAAAACACAGTGGAGTACTTGCTGCAAGGTGGAGCAGGATTTGTGTGTGAAACATGTAAGAATGAAACAAAAACAGCCAAAGACTCGAGGCATGTTTTTGGTAAGGAAACATTATAAACACAGATCAGAAAATACCATTCAGTTTGATTATTCTAAAAAACTCACCTTTGCTAGCAGCTGCAGAGCGCCATCCACTGTCAACACGCTTCAAATGTGATGAGGGATGCGAGGGCAGAACTTCACCAAACTTAGACAAAACATCTTCAACTTCAATGAACCACAAAGTCTCCTCAAAGATTCCTTCAGTGAAAACCTCCAAAAAACAAAACAAAACAAAAAAAACCACCCTAAACTTTAAATGCCCATGAGCAGCAGAGCGGGATGACCGCGCGCCGTGGCCAAACTTGTGAACCGCTTTGGGTTGAAATCTAACATGAGGTCCGTTCAGATCCACAGGGAGAGGTCGCTTTTTATCATTACGCCAGCCAGGAACTGACCCACTTTATTAAAACTGAATATTCTCTGCAGAAATGAACCGAGCCAAGTACAACGAGGCGGAGCGCACCTGCGATCAACGAAAAAGTGTCCGACAGAATAAAACAACCCGCTCCCCCCTTGTGGATGGATAAACCCTAGATGTCCGTCATCATAGCCGAAGAGGGGCGCCCTATCCCCCGAAGAAACGGCTCTCCAGAGAACAGTGTGATCCAAAGCGTGTCACATGGGCAGCAACGCATTCATTTTTAAAAAGTGGCCAAGTTTTCCACACGTGTAAGTGGCTCTTCGTAAGAAAAAACATGTACAAAAGCGCAAATTAAGCGTGCGTCTTCCCCGATGCGGTCTGTGGTGACGCGAGCCTAATCTTCCTTCTCCCAGGCGTAATTAACTAACGCGGTGCTGATCCGGTGCAAAGGAGGTGTATCCCTTTAGGCCCAGGTTACAAAGCGGAGAAGGCAAGCGGCGACTGCAGGCCCGAGCCTCTCAACCGTCAATCCGCGGTTTGCACTTCACATATTACGCACGGAGCATCGCGGACGAACCTGCTTCATCTTTTGGACACGGTGGTGACCAGGCTTCGGCCATGACGCAAAAGCACGACCAGGGAAACGCACGGAAACGCCTGCTACCTCCGCTGCTCGCTCGCTGTAGATCCAACTTCTTTCCCCCATAGACAGCGCGTATAAGAGTTCAGCGTGCGTCCCGCGGTGCCATTTCGCTCGTATCCAGAAGAGAAAAAAACGGGGGGGGTTAAAGATTCGGGGAAAGTTAAGCGGTTTGTCCGAGATGCTACGGGAAATGTCGACAGGGGACTCTAAAAAAGCAGCAGCAAAAGGGGGCTCTCGTTGACAGCTTGTAGCGAAATCAAAACAAGCACAGATCTCCTTCCGTTTATTCGCGGCTGTCAGCGCAGGAAGTGAACCGCCGAGGCCGAGGCGACGCACAGCGGAGCGAGTCAGGTCCGCGAGCACGGAGCGAGCCCACGCTGCGTTGTTGCCGCTGACATGTTTTCAAGAAAAAGTCCCCGGGCTAAAATGCAACTAGATTTGGATCCAACATGGTGAACAAACCCGGAGCTGGTCGGCGGTGAGATTATGCAGCGCGCTCGGCCAATGGGAGCGCGCCGTGCCGTGACGCAGGGGGGATCTGGAGTGAGTGAAGGCGCAGGCAGCCAGTGGAGCGGTGCGCTTCGGGGACGGGATCACCACCAGGCAACGGCGCCGTGTGACAGGCGGGGAGGCAGGGACCAAAGCCGAGGGCCAAAAAAAAGGAACAAGTGCAAGTTAGGTTCATGCCGCTGACGATGAGGAAAGAGGAGGTGAAACGTGATTTGATTTCATTCATTTTTTTGAGGAAGATGGACCATTTATCTAAAATGTCTAAATGCATCATGACGAGTTCGGATCCTCAATTAGTAATTAAAGGCGCATTGTGTAACTTTTCTAGTAGTTGCTTTTCACTATGGAGAAGCTGCTGCTTTGTCTGGATTGTTTCGCAGTGTGGCATTAAAGTTGTCCATACTGGAGCAAGTTACGGGTCAGATCTGTGGAGATGCCTGTAAAACATGAACTATTATCTATTTATCAGTGCACAAAGTTAACAATCAGAATGATACACGTACAAACGTTAAAGGCATTTAATTAATCACATTTTACTTCTTATTTAGAAATCCCTTGTGTCAGATTCTTTAATGACACATCCATGGAAACAAACAGGTGAAGGACTCCCCAACCAAAAAGATACACTCCTTTTAAGTAGGGGTTGGAAATAGTTCAACAAATACTTGCCATCTAGGTTCAGTCCACTGGAGACAAGGAGAGAGGGGAAAGTTCATTTTAGAATTCATTTGTTTGGGATAAAAATAAATACAAGCAGATCTATTATAATTTCACATACCGGTATATCCTCAAATAGGAATTCAAGGCTAATAAAAGTTAATAAAAGTGGGAATATGCTCATTTTAAAAGGTAACCCTATAATTTGCTACAGTGCAAAATGCCATCTCTCTTTATTTTGGTTGCAGGGCAGTGGTGGGAAATGAATAAATAAATGAATGAAAATGATGCATAGGTAGAATTGCCCTGTTGTTTCTCTTTTTGCATTATTCTCAAAGACACAGATTGGGATTGTGGCTATAAATAAAACTGAAAAGAGCGTGCAACACTGTCCATTCTAATGTGAGCTGTTGCATTTGTTTGTCTGGTTTTGGATAAATCTGCTGGGACGGGGGCACGTGGCTAGTTGTAGATATTGAGGTTTTATTAACTAATTGCGTTTTCACTCAGGTAATATTATATTTGTAGCATATATTGTTTATTAAAATGCATACATAATAATCATTTTAATAACGGAAATCGTACTGTGACAGAGCAGTGGGCTTTTATTTTTTATTTGTCTTTTATTTTGAAGTAATGACCGCAGCTTCCTTTGCGCTTTTATTGTGAAGGCGTCTCCCGGAATCGCAGTGTTTTTGTCGTCAATGCCACGTCGTGTTTGGTGAGGAGCAGGTTCGTAAGTTACTACACTTTTTTCTTTCTAGATGACATTTTACCGCAAATGTACCAACTTTTACGCACAGAACATAAAACGTGTTTGAGCTGAACGCGTGATCTGATCTCCACGCTGCGTTACGCCGGAGTCAGCACAATTTGACAGCGGCGCACACGGCGTCTCCAAAACTTTATCTGAGCTGTGCACTTTGAAACGCCGGAACTTGGGCATTATTCCATTTGACTGACACATTATTCATAGTTGGAATCAAGATCAGGTGAATACAATACCGTTTTGTGTGACTAGCTTGTATCTACGGGAGGAAGTGTTCATGTTACCGTGTTTCGTCAGGCCCGGGTGGATTTGGGAATGCGCTATTGCGCATTTTAGGTGTGTTTAAGTTGATTTAATAAATTAAATAGTGTGATCTGCTTGTCAAACTATAGCTATAACCTGTTATTAGCGAGCCTGTACAGCAAGTAAAACGATTTGGAACCTATAATTATATTCTACCACTCAATAGCCTATAATGGGACTCCACGCCAACTTTCCAACTAAAAATACCTACCAACAACGAGGGCGAGATTTTTATTTATTATTTTATTATTCTTTTGTATAATAATATTAATTTACCCCTATGAACTAACATCAAGGACCATGTTGTCCACCCTCCTGTGGGTTCACCACCTGCAGAGGGGTTCATAGGGGGTCAGGGGCTGTGAGGATTGGGCAGCAAACTGCCCCTGTGACCCAGCTGGATTAAGCGGGAGAAGATGAATGAATGAATATTAATTTATTAAATATTACATTATTATTACTATTATTATTTTATTTATTTTTAAAGTATTTAATTTAACCTTTCTAGCTGCCAGGAATAATGCATAATGTTTTATACAGCGCTTTTCTGGACACTCAAAGATGCTTTACAGCATTATTCATTCACTCCAGACCCGGTGGTGGTGCTACTGTAGCCACAGCTGCCCTGGGGCAGACTGACGGAAGTGAAGCTCCAGTCTGCACCATCGGCCCCTCCGACCACCACCATCACACACACCACTTTCACTTAGGCAGTGTGGGTAATGTGCCTTGCCTAAGGACACAATGACAGGTTTTGTGACTGGCGTCCCACGGAATCTTAAAAGTCTGCTATTAAAATCTCTCTGTCTCCATGCAGACAGACATTGCATGGCCAAGTTACAAGTCAGATCTGTGGAGAGGTGACCACACTGACAGCAAGATTCATTTTCAAAAATAAAACCCCCATTGTTAAATAAGCAATCGAGCGAAAAGTTTAATGCTATAATGTGGAACGTGCACCCTTTACCAGAAAAAATCCTTATAGCACCTTTGAATTTATTGCATGCATATTAATAAATAAAAGTTATTTAATGTTGACCCACATTTTTGTGACAACTTAAATGTGCATTGTGTAACTTTTCTGGTGGATTGTCCACCAAATGCTTTTCTCCACAGAGACGTTATTGCATTGTCTAGATTTTTTCACAGTGTGGTAGTAATCTTCATGGAGAATGAACCAGGGCTAAACCAGGGCTAAACCAGGGCTAAACCAGGGCTAAACCAGGACTAAACCAGGACTAAACTAGGACTTAACCAGAACTTTACCAGGTCTAAACCAGGATGTAAACCTGGACGTAAACAGATCAACCCAGAATTAAAGCAGGTGTGACAGTACTTCCCAGTCTAGTGTCCCTATTTCTCCTTTTTCAAACATACTTTATCTTGATGGCGGCACGGTGGCTGAGTGGCTCATGCCTCACAGCAAGAAGGTTGCGGGTTCGATCCCCGGGTCGCACGGGCCTTTCTGTGTGGAGTTTGCATGTTCTCCCCATGTCTGGATGGGTTTCCTCTGGGCTCTGGTTTTCCCCATCAACTCAAATCATGCACTGTAGGTGTGAGTGAGTGTTGGTGGTGTCGGAGGGACCGTTGGCGACACTTGGCCTGGCAGCCGCGCCTCCGTCAGTCTGCCCCAGGGCAACTGTGGCTATAACAGTAGCACCACCACCGGGTCTGGAGTGAATGAAGAATGCTCTGTAAAGCGCTTTGGGGACATGTGTCTGTGTAAAGCGCTGTGTAAATAAACCTTACTTTACCTTGATTTTTTTTTTCATAGTATGTTAGTCATCTTCATGGAGACCAAACCAGGCTAAGATGGTCACAGTCAGAATGCCTGTTTATCCAAGTATTTTTGAGCTATAAAACCACCTGTAATAGAATAAATGTAAGGTAGAGTTGTGTAATGTCATACTGTGGAACATTTCAGAGAGAGCAATGCCATATATATCCATAGACAGAGCAATGACATCTGCGTAGAAACAAGCAGGTGACGAGCTAAAAAGTTACACAGTATTGCTTTAATTTCTGTTTACCTTTTCTATCTCTGCAACAGGCACCACAAAGCCACCACAGCGCCACCATGAGGCAGCTCAAGGGCAAACCCAAGAAAGAGACATCGAAGGACAAGAAGGAGCGAAAGCAGGCGATGCAGGAGGCCCGGCAGCAGATCGCCACTGTGGTGCTGCCCACTTTAGCTGTGGTGGTGCTGCTCATCGTAGTGTTTGTGTACGTCGCCACGAGACCCGGAGCTGTGGAGTAAAAGACCATGTGAAACTTGTGAAAAAGACTTTTCCAAAGAACTGACAACCGTCCAACTCCAACATGGATTTAAACCTGTTGTCTTAAAAGCGCTCTACAAATGACTGCTGTGAGAAGTACCAAAATGCAGATTTTGTTCCTCGTTGCCTTAAATCCATCTGCCGTCTTCAGTCCACAGTAGAAGCACTTTGCTGGGGTCATGGATCATGCCAAAAAGATGCAGTTTTTTAATATTTTCACCAAAGGATTTTCGATTTGCCAAGGATGAACTGGACTATGTTTGATTATTGGGATGTTGCCGTGTCTTGATTGCTTGTATATGGTCATTAAATCTGGCATTTCTTCATTACAGGGGTTTCTATTGCTCAAAAATCCAGTAATTCCTTCTGTGAAATGGGGCGACTCTCCACAGATCTGAACTGTAATGTATCGTAATGCTGTCACCTGCTTGTCACTCTTATGACAGGGTTAATTTATCCTGTGGAACATTCTAGAAAAGTTGTGCAGTGCAGCTTTAATCCAGTGTATCGTGACTATCAGCCCACTGTAAAGCCTGAAATGCACTGAGTGACCACTTTTCTTAGGACTGTGTTTCCATTGCAGTCAATAATTTTTCATCTGCTCTTTATCCCTGTGGAGTTTGCAGAGTCACCAAGCAGAACCAGAACATTAAACATGATCAGTTTGGAATTGTGAAAAGTCTGTAAAATGTCGCCAGTAACAGGAAGTCGAAGTCATAAATATTGGCCACAGCTCAACAAACAATTCACAAGAGCCGGACTAAACCCGGACTAAACCCGGACTAAACCCGGACTAAACCCGGACTAAACCCGGACTAAACCCGGACTAAACCAGGTCTAAACTATGTCTGAACCAGTACTAAACCCTGACGTAAACAGATCAACCCAGAACTAAACCAGGTCTGACTGTATCTCTCAGTCTAACGTCACAATTTCCCCTTTTTCAAACTTTTTTAATCTTAATTTGTTGCTGGGTTTACTAAACAGATGCAACGAGGTGAAGTGATCGAGCAGAGTTGTTTCGTCAGTGTGGAATGGGCATAGACGGGATCGACCTGCAGACAAAAGTATAAGAAGTTTCCTCATCACAGCTACAGATGCACAGTATTTCCCTTAGTCGTCATTTCGATACCAGTTATAGTTTGTTTATTATACCGTGTGGTCTGATACAACTGAGATGGAACTGTTCAGGAAATTTGATCCAGATTTGTCTTTTTTTTATCTAGTTTTGATATTAATTTTAGAATCGATTAGTAACTGGTTGCCAACCCTGTTCCTCAGTGTTCTCCGGCCAAATTTGATTGTGTTTCAGACAATCTTTAGCTTCTTCTATAGTCAAAATGCCCTGATATTGTGGAGGGTCCAGCACCTGCTTGTTTCAATGGAGATTTTACTGTTTTTGCCTTGATTATTCCACAGCATGGAAAGAACCCTGCACATGGTTCAAGGGATTTTTGAGATATAAAACCCCTGTAATTGAAGAAATGACCGGGAGATGGATGTTTAATGCCAAAACATCTCCATGGAGACAAGCAGGTCGCTCACCGTTTACTGTAGAAGTGAAGTATTTTATAGTACAACTTTAAATGGCAACAGCTCCATATTTTACCCAATATGTATCTGTAAGAATGTCAGGGTCCTTTTTGTGACTCTCAGATATTGAAGAATTGATGAATAATTACAAATGAGTGTATTATTATTGTTATTTAGGTCGTCATATTTTGGTCTGGAAAGCACAAATACTTGTATTTCTGTATTTCTGGATAATCTAAATTTGCAGTAACTGATTGAGGCCAAAAAGGGGCGCTGTTCACCAAGAGTCAGAACATTTTAGAAACTAGACATATATAAAATCATTATTATTTTTTGGGGTACAGGGTGTTTAATATTTAACATTTTATGAAAGAGAAACGTCCTGTATTTGGCTCTGGTCACATGTTGCGGTGTGAACGGTTTGGTGTCTGGTCTTTATCTGAATTGTATTAAGCCTTATTTTTACTGTCTATGCAAAAGTGTATTGGACGTACGCCACTATTAAAATGCAAAAAGTGCAGAGGTGGATTGTTGAACACTAGGTGGCGCTGTTCCCAAAGTAGTTTCTGAATGTTGGAACACCTCCAGTGTAAAGTCCACAGGTGCTGTGTTTCCTGTATTAAGTTATTGACACAGTGATGTTCTGTGCTGTGGGGCTGTGCAGATGTGAAGGTGCCTTAATAATCAAGTCACAACTGTCAAATAAAAACATTTTACTGAAATCTAACAGTATTAGATTATTTAAAGGGCCTGTGTTATGTATGTATATGTGCTGTAATGTAGTTTCCTCATCCCAAACAGACCTGGAGTCACATTTTATTTCATTCACATGTTTAACACACAAACCTGCAGATTTATTTGTTATTTTCTCCAACAAAAAATGTGCTGTTGCAGCTCGTGATGTTGTGTAATACAGGAAGTGCTGTGTGTTTAAACTCCAGACACCTTCACTTATATTCATAAATAATAATAAAACTGTATTCATAATAAAGCACTTTTAAAAAACAAGAAAGTGCTGTAAAGCCACAAAGAACAGTAAAAATCAGACAATGAAGCAGTGAATTATAATAAATAAGCTAATGAACAAGAATAGAAATAAATAAAGAATAAAATCTAGTTAAAATCAGCTAAAGGAAGGCCAAATTATATATATATATATTTACATTAATTTTGGCTTTACATGTTACTATTTAATATCTATCTAACCCCTATGAACTAACATCAAGGACCATGTTGTCCACCCTCCTGTGGGTTCACCACCTGCAGAGGGGTTCATAGGGGGGGTCAGGTGCTATGAGGATTGGGCAGCAAACTGCCCCTGTGACCCAGCCGGATTAAGCGGGAGAAGATGGATGGATGTTACTATTTATTTCTTACATTTTATTTATAAAGATTTTCTTATTATAGAAGAAAACATTATGACATTATTATTTTGTAGTGTAGAACCTGCCCCTCCCCCACAGAAAAAACATAAGACAATTAAAAAGAAAATGAAAAATAATTGAAGTGATTTAAAAGATGATCTTCTGGATGACTTGGATCATTTGGATCATTTCAGCCTCTGGAATCTACTGAACAAAAGGTAAAAGACAGACGTTAACTTGAACTCTACCACTTTGTGACATCACAAGGTGGAACAGAGGATTTTTGAGCTTTGGAGATGTAGACAGACAAATACATGTTTTTGAGAAGATAACAACATTATAACAACCTGAAGCTCACGAGAGTTCATTTAGTGTAATAATGGGCCTTTAATGTTCGAGCTGATCCTGCTGAAGCACAGGAGGAACTTTAATGTGCTGTGGAGATAAACACTAACCCAACCCGGCCAACTGTCGAACATGCAAAAAGCCTCTTCCACTCTAATACACAACTTTTATTTCTAACCAGACTTTTAAATCAGCCCCTGTTTCAGGAGCCGTCTGTGGTAATGACCGACTTTTACCACGATTCTGACGTCAGTGCTCATAACTCTTCTGATGGACGGTCCATCAGATGCTTTTCTCCAGAGATGTTGTCGCTTTGTCTGTAATGTTTCACTGTCTCACTGACATTAAACCTTTCTATCGTCATGGAGACCAAACCAGACCAAGTTACAGGTCAGATCTGTGTGGAGGCGACCCCGCTCACAGTCAGAATGTCTGTTTTTCTAGTTATGCTGAGCTTTAAAACCACCTGTGACTGAATAAATGTAGATGTGTTTAATGTCATAAACATTCCAGACACAGCAGTGATGCAGAAGATAAGAGATAAGACACGACTTTACTGACCTCACAGTGGAGACAGTAGCTCCAGGACAGTTTAGTGCAAAAAAGGGGAAAAAAGTGTGATGCAATTAAGCTAAACAATAATAAAAATAGAAACATAGAAACCATAGAAACGAGCAGGTGACGAGCCGCCAAACCAAAAGTTACATATTTTATTCGTCCGTCCGTCTTCTCCCTCTTTATCCATCTGGGTCACAGGGGCAGTTTACTGCACAATCCTCAGAGCACCTGACCCCCTATGACCCCCTCTGTGAGTGGAGCCCACAGGAGGACGTCATGGTCCTTAATGTTAGTTCATAGGGAGGCTGCATGTTTTGAGTTGATGGGGAAACCGGAGCCCGGAGGAAAGTCATCCAGACACGGGGAGAACATGCAAACTCCACACAGAACGGCCCGGGTGACCCGGGGATCGAACCTTCTTGCTGTGAGGCCTGAGTGTTGCCTGCACCGTGCCACACGGTGGCTGAGTGGGTTACTTACATCAGATTGGTCAAAATAGCGACACCTGGGACATTTCTTTTATAAAACTCAGACAAATCACTGCTTTTGGAGAAATCTGCTGGAACAAGAAACACAGGGCTCAGAACTGGGACTGTTCCTGGGGAGTCCTGGTTTAGGTTTGGGGATTTAGGTGCTTTGTATGTTTTTGTATTGTATTTGTATCAATTTTTTTCCTTGTCAAACCGTGGATTGAATAATATTTGAGTATATATATATATACATACATATAGTACATATATATACTGTACGTGTAATACCTTAATTCTGTACATTCCAAGTGGAGTGAAATGGTCACAAACTCACTCCCACTTTTCAAACTTGGGTAACTGTATATTTTTAGGGTGAAAACACAAAGGAAAATGTGACTTTAGTGACTCACATGATGGTCACGAATGGCCTCTGCATGAACTCAGGTCACAACTTTATTATGACTAATCACCAAAGAAACAGGATGTCCCAAGTTTTTATTTTGAATTTCTGGTCACCCTATATATTTCTGAGGAAAATGCCCACTTAAAATATGTAGTTTTCCAACATAATCTGAAAAGAAAGCAAAACTCTACACCTATAATCACTGCGTATTCAGATCTTATGTCATCAAAATGTTCAAAATGATGGAATTCTGAAACGAACATAATATACTGACAATGATTAACTGATGAGCAGAGCTAAATGCACAGGGTTTTATGACATTATAACAAAAAAATGCAGAATTTTCAAGGTGCATATCTTATTTACATTTCTTCTCTGTTAAGAAGGATGGAAAAAAGAATCAGAATCAGAATCAGAATCAGAATCAGAATGTTTTTATTGCCATATGAGTGAACAGGGTCACAACATTAGGAAATTGCTGCGGTACTTGGAGCAGATGTAGACAAACACTGACATGCAACAAATAAAATAGAATAAAATAAAGTAGAAAAAAGCTTTAATATAATATAACAAAATTTACAAATTTACAGGAATATAATAATATAGAGTATAAGAGTGCAGAAAATACAGTTTTCTAACCCTCAAATATTATTTGGGCTGCAGTATAATTTATGATGAAATGTGTAATATATCTGTAGATAAAGTGAAAACCTTTGTGGGCTCAACATTTCTATAAGGATTTGTGCAGTAAAAGGTGAAAATGTGGATTTTTAAAATATATATGCTGATCATGTGGAGCCCAGGGAGGGAGGGGGTGATGGGACTGAGGACATCTTTGATCTGTTTCTTCTCTTTTCTTTCTTTTTTGTGTGTCATTTTTAAATGTAATTTGATTTGGTCTGATTACAAATAAGAAAAATGTGGATTTTCCTTTGTGAAAATGTTTAGTGTCTATCATAATCTCTTGTCAAACAAACAAAGAATGTAAAACACAGTTGTAAGTGTCATTCACGTGTATCTGAGTGGTTTTCATTTTCCAAATTGTCCTGGATTTTTCCTCATTTGTAACATTCTGAAACGGATCCTAGTTTTTCCATGAAAGTTGCATTATGTCCCACCTCACATGTCCATTCTGGAATTTAGAATATTTTTGTGTACAGTTCGTCTGAGGCTCTGTGATTCATGAATGGAGCTTTTATGAATGAGCCGCAGCCTGCGCAGAGATCAGACGCGTTCAGAACAAAAAAACCCCGTGATTCCAAAATATTCTTAAGTGTTTTAGTGGTGAACAGCGGACATGTGAGGGCAGCATCTCACGCCGGTCCCTCTCGTCTCTCTTTGACCCCTGCGCCAAGAAGAAGAAGAAGCAGAAGAAGAAGAAGAAGAAGAAACACGTTTGCGTCGCGTCGCGGATTGGGCACGCACGCCTCACGCACGCCTCACGCACGTCTCCCCATCAGTTTGTGTGTGAACAAGACTTCCGGTGGTGTGTCATGGCGGTGGCATGGTGAATCCTGCAGAAAGTGAAAAATACTCGTCCCTCCGTTCCTCTGCCGTGGTTTTTGGACGCGTGTGGATGCGGGAGTGAGCCGTGTGCGAGTCGCGGCCGCTTCGCTCGCTCGGCCCCCTTCGCTCGGCGGCGCTATGGCGGCTCACAAGCCCGTGGAGTGGGTGCAGGCCGTGATCTCCAGATTTGATGAGCAGGTATGGAGCCTAATATGATTCAGTGATGGGTGTAGCAAAGCGAAGCTGCCTGGGACTCGCTAAAAGTCCAGGCGTTTCGCTCCGAGGCGGGGTTTAACCGTGGATCCGGTCTCCTTTCACTTTTGCTGTGGCGAAACGCTTTAAACGATCGCATCTAAATGTAAAAACGCAATTATTTCTCGTGAGACAAAGAACAGCGAGACAAAGAACGTTTTGTGGCACGAAATTACAACGGGTTAAAAGTAGAAAATTGCACAAATCTACCGCTACAGTCCCGACTTCTGCACAAAACACACAAAAACATTCGCCAAATCTTAATCATAATCACAGTCAAAGCCATCGATCTCTTCCTGTGTTAATCCCAAACCTTAACTTTAACAGATCTCACTGCCAAGTTTGTATGGATTGTAAAAAGAAGCCAAAATACGATAAAATACCCTAGAATCGCGGACGTTTCTCTGTAAACCATGCCCACCCGGACGAAACGCCTGGGATTTTTGGGTCCCGGGTGTGTAGCGAGCTGCACTGGACTCCGGGCCCCTGGCAAGTAAAGCTGACGCCACATCCAGTGCCTTTTTACAGACAAATAAAACACAATACTCACCTTTTATTGTGCATTTTTCCTCCTCCTTTGCTGTTCAATGTCGCCTGCGTCTTTCTCCCGTGTCCGTGTCCACAGCGCGGATTAGCCCGACTAGCCCACATCTGTATAGCATTGGCTTTGTCCCGACTGACTTAACCAGGAATAACACCGGGAACTCGGTCTAAAAAAGCTCTTTAAGCGTCATGAAGTGGTGCCAAAGTCTGTCATTAGCACGTCCTGTGAATCCTGTCGGCTAAGCGGCTAACTCAAGCTAAGGCCTGTTCCCATTCATGTAAACAAATAGGATGTGACCAGAGCATGAGCCGGGCTAGCGCCGTTATGTACGGGCTTAAATGACCAAACTTCTTCAAATGTGCACAAAACAAGCTTACATTTTGCTTTATAATATTATTCGAAGTTGACACGCATGGTAATTCAATACAACTATGGAAGTTCCCCGCTGCAAACTCCATTAAGTCATCACAGTGTAATGTTATCTAGTGTATTTTCTAGGCCTGGTTTAGTCCTGGTTTAGTCCTGCTTTATCCTAGTTTAGTGCTGGTTTAGTCCTGGTTTAGTCCTGGTTTAGTGCTGGTTTAGTGCTGGTTTAGTCCTGGTTTAGTCCTGCTTTATCCTAGTTTAGTCCTGGTTTAGTCCTGGTTTAGTGCTGGTTTAGTGCTGGTTTAGTGCTGGTTTAGTCCTGGTTTAGTCCTGCTTTATCCTAGTTTAGTCCTGGTTTAGTCCTGGTTTAGTCCTGGTTTAGTCCTGGTTTAGTGCTGGTTTAGTGCTGGTTTAGTCCTGGTGTAGTCCTGGTGTAGTCCTGGTTTAGTCCTGGTTTAGTGCTGGTTTAGTCCTGGTTTAGTCCTGGTTTAGTCCTGGTTTAGTCCTGGTTTAGTCCTGGTTTAGTCCTGGTTTAGTCCTGGTTTAGTCCTGGTTTAGATTCCTGTGTTAGACTTGTTTTTATCCAAGTTTACTGCAACTTTTGTGAGCTCTTTCATTCTGCAGTGGTTTATCTGAGTTGCTTTTAGACCTGGTTTAATCTTGACTAAGACCGACGCTAGCCCTGGTTATGTCTGCTTTAGTCCTGGTTTAAACGTGGTTTAGACCTGGTTTAATTCTGATTTAGTACTGGTTTAGGCCTTAAAATGTGCAGAAAACCAGGCTTACATTTTGGTTTATGATATTATTAGAAGTGAACATATGTGATAATTCAATATAACTATGCAATCTCTCTGCTGCAAAATGTTAGTATAGGCCTGGTTTAGTACTGGTTTAGGCCTGGTTTAGTACTGGTTTAGGCCTGGTTTAGTACTGGTTTAGCCTCCTGAGTTAGACCTATTTTGTCTAAGTTTAATGCAACTTTTGTGAGGTCTTTCTTTCTGCAGTGTTTTATCAGAGGTACTGTTAGCCCTGGCTTAATCCTGACTGAGACCTTAGGTTATTTCTGATTTAGACCTGGGTCAGGCCAAATGCCTTAAAATGTGCACAAAACAATCTTAAATTTTGGTTGAAAATATTATTAGAAGTTGCCATATATGATAATTCAATAAAACTATGCAATTCCTCTGCTGCAAACTCCATTAAGTAATCACAGTGTAATGTTATCCAGTGTATAATATAGTCCTGGTTTAGACCTGGTTTAGGCCAGGTTTAGGCCAGGTTTAGGCCAGGTTTAGTCCTGGGTTAGACCTGTTTTTGTCCAGGACTGAAACTTTTATCTTTTGGTCTGCAGTGGTTTATCTGAGGTGCTTTTAGACCTGGTTTAATCCTAACTGAGGCCAAGGTTAGTCCTGGTTTAGTCCTGATTTAATCCTGATTCAGTACTGGTTTAGATCTTGTCTGCATTGTATTTATTTATTACATTCATTTAACAGTAATGCAGCCTATGTTTTTGTTAATTAGAGATAGTGTTATGATACTAAAATTAATTTTCGATACTAAGGAATGAAGTTGATACTCAATACTGATTCTGATACCACCATGTTAATAAAAACTTAAATTTAGACAATAGACTGTGATTTTAATTAATTAATAATTTGACATCCCGAGTTTGTCCTGTATTAGTCATGACATTTTGTGTCACGTTTTGCCTCCTTCCAACACAAATCCAAAGTTTTTCAATATTTCCTTCTCCATTTCAGTTCTGACCTGGGCTACACAAAGTGACAGATTCCAGAGTTGTTATTTAAAAGTCATTACGTCGTCTTAACCGTGTGTGTGGAGTTAAAGGGGGATTTCGCATGGTTTAGTGGCCCTGAGCCGATTATTACTGTTACAAGAAAGCAGCATTAGAAACTAGAGCCACTTCCTGATTATTGTTTCGCTAAGTCCATTAAACAGGCACCGTATGAGAAAAAATGTAAATGATGTCGAGTATAGCAATTAAGACTGAAAGTGTGTTTTTGACGCTCTACCTGCTAAAGTTTGGTAAAGTGCTGCTTGAACAATACTTTCTGAGAACTGTGCTGTCGGCCTGTGAGTTCTGTAAGTCAGTGGTGTGTTTTTATTTTTTGTTAAGTCAGGGTGAACTCATGAATTACAATCTGGCTTTATATAAATACACGGTTTCTGCGTTTTTGTTTTTTAGGAACACACCGATACTCATTCTGGTATTGGATATCAGCACAGAAACTGCAAAATTGCCAGATCGGGTATCGGTTCCGTGATATTGGTTCAGTCCGTTTCCTGGTTAGGCCTTTATCTGGATGTAATAAGACACTTTACGGGCTGATTTTGGCCTGGAACGTCTCATAATGATGTTCACTACTGTTCACTAGTGATTCTGAAGGATAAATAACAGTTACAGGACACAAGCCCATGTGAAATAAGTGAATTGTGTTTTAAAGAAATAAGTCCCATTTTTCATCCCTGCACTAGTATCATTTAATATCCGGCATCGGCAGGTACTTAAAGTCCAAGTATCGATATTGGAAGTGAAAAAGACCCACTAAACGCTTGTTTTAAGGTTTTCCTTTTTGGTGGTGCTGCAAAACGCATTTTTATTGCAGTGCCTAAGGGAGCTCCACATATCCAATAGTGGAGTTTTTGTTGTTATTTTTATTTTATATTATATATTATTATTATTTTTATGCAAGGCAGTGGGTTTTTGAAATAGCTTGAAAAGTAAACATCAAAATTATAATTCATGGATTACTTTTTTATTTTTATTTTTATTTCCAGTGTTCCCTGTTAGTGAGAGAAGCACAGACTTTCTTGTCATAAACAATACAGTCCCTGACCAAAGTCTTGTCTCTTATCCATTTTGTAGAAACAAAAGTTTATAACCTGACTTTAAATGAATCGATTGGTTTTAGAAATGTCTCATATTAAAGCTAAAACCCTCCCAAATTATGTTCAATATACTAAAATAAATTTGCTTCACTGAAGAAACATTGATCATTTAATGAACACAGAAAGGTCAGATTTTGGCAAGACAAAAGTTTTGTTGCCTACAGAAACTACTTCTTACTTCAAATACAAAAATCTGTTGCATAACGTCAGTGAATTAAGTAGTGGTGCTGTGAGCTCCATATTTAATATCTCGTATGACTTCCATGAGCTGAAGGACTGAATCCATGTGGTTCAACAGTGATTCATACAGTTTGTTGTTGAAGTCATCAGGAACAGCAAAGAAAGCGTCTCACAGCCTCCAGAGTTCATCAGGATTCTTTGGTTGTTCCTTCCATGCTTCCTCTTTCATTCTACCCCAGACCTGCTCAGTGATGTTCATGTCTGGTGACTGGGCCAGTCCTGGAGCACCTTGATCTTCTTCACCTTGAGGAACTTTGATGTAGAGATAGAAGTATGTGATGGAGCACCATCCTGCTGCAAAATGTGACCCCTTTTATGGTTGGGAATGTAAGAGGTGCTAATACTTCTTGATATTTTAGGCTATTGATATTTCCTTCACCCTGCAAATGTCTCACACACCCCCATACTGGATGGAACCCCAGACCATGATTTTTCCGCCACCAAACTTAACTGTTTTCTGGGTGAATCTTGGATCCATGTGGGCTCCAGTAGGTCTCCTGCAATATTTGCGGTGGCTGTGATGTAATTCAACCGAGGATTCATCTGAGAAATCCACCTTCTGCCACTTTTCCAGTGTCCATCCTTTTAGCAGGCTGTGGGCCTTGGCAAATGCCACACGGTTTTTTAATTGCCTTTTGTTTAGTGCTGGTTTCTGTGCACTGATTCGACCATGGAGGCCATTTCCAGACAGAATTCTACAAACTGTTCTCGTTGACACAGGGACTTGAGGTGACCAGGCCTGGTGGAGCTCTGCTGCAGTGGAAAAGGGGCCTTGGATTTTCCAATCAACAAACGGTCCTCCTGAGCAGTTGTCTTGTGGGGTCTGCTGGACCTGCGCTTGTCAAAAACATCTCCAGTCTTTTCAGATCTTTTTCTTATTCTTTGTACTTGACGCTGAGACACATTGAAGGTGTCAGACACCTCAGCAGTGGATCTGGTCTTCAGCCTCTTGATAATTAACGCTTTGGTCTCAGGGTGGATCTTAGGCAGGTTGTCAGAGGTCAAGTTGCAGTTGATGTGAGGGTCTGGTGTGCTGGGGTTCTTTTTATACACACCCACTAAGTGACTGATCAGTAACTGATCACAGGTGAGGCTGGAATCTAGGACTGGGTGCATCATATGACAAGGAGACAAGACTTTTGTCTTGCCAAAATCTGACCTTTGTGTTCATTAAATGATCAATGTTTCTTCAGTGAAGCAAATTTATTTCAGTATATTGAACATAATTTGGGAGGGTTTCAGCTTTCATATGAGACATTTCTAAAACCAATCGATTAATTTAAAGTCAGGTTATAAACTTTTGTTTCTACAAAATGGATAAGCGACAAGACTTTTGTCAGGGACGGTACATTTGGAACACAAGGTTGCGTTCTGTGTAAAGGAATGGGAACAAGCAGCTCCAAACTGTAGCTCTTGTGGTGTGTTCATAGCCTGTGATGGTCAGTATCAGTCAAAGGTGCTTTAGACCTGGTTTAGTCCTGGTTTAGTCTCCTGGGTTAGACCTGTTTTTGTCCAAGTTTACTGCAACTTTTGTGAGGTCTTTCGGTCTGCAGTGGAGTGGTTTATCTGGGATGATTTTAGACCTTGTTTAATCCTAACTGAAACCTAGGTTAGTCCTGGTTTAGACTTGGTTTAGTCCTGATTTAGACCTGGTTTAGACCTGGTTTAGTCCTGGGTCAGACCTGGTTGAGTCCTGAGTCAGACTTGGTTGAGTCCTGAGTCAGACTTGGTTGAGTCCTGGGTCAGACTTGGTTGAGTCCTGGGTCAGACTTGGTTGAGTCCTGGGTCAGACTTGGTTGAGTCCTGGGTCAGACTTGGTTGAGTCCTGGGTCAGACTTGGTTGAGTCCTGGGTCAGAATATTAATCAGATAAAATTTGTTTGTTGTTTTTGCAGTAGTTTGGGAGGGGGTTATTTTTCCTGTAAATATATCGAGATATATATTTTGGTCCATATCGCCCAGCCCTAGTCAGACCTGGTTTATTCTTCGGTCAGTATCAGACCTGACAGTTGATGTATTTTAGTTGATTTCCCGTCACAAAAGTTGTTAAAGCTTCTTCTTGTCCACTGTTTACTGGGGTAAAGTTCACTAAAGAAATTTTCGGCCGACTATAAACACATGTACTGCCCATCTTTTGGTCGACGAAAAAGGGGCGTGACAAAAGCTCTAAAAAGTCTCTGTATCTGACTAAAACTGCATTCCCAAGACTACACCTGCCGGGGGAACTCAAAACAATAAAAAAACATGCAGGAAAAACAGTACTAGGAAACAACATATTTAAATAAAGACTAGCTAACTCATGCACTTCCTAACTTCTCGCCGCTGTTGCCCGATAGAAAATCCCATCTAAATTCAACGATCAGCCGATTAAAACAAATGTTGGAATGATTAATCGAAAAAAAGGACTAAGAGAACCTCCAGCCCCAGTGTGTAGTATTGTTTTTCCTGTTTCCTCGTGTGCGGTATGGTGGAAAGTGACTCGCACAAAGGCCCCAGTGACACAGGCTTGGACATAGGCCCAACTGTTGTTTGGTTCATGTGACGCTGTGACAGGACTCCTTCACTCCCACAGTTTTCCAGAAGAACGTCCACACACTTCCTCTCCCAGAAATCTGTTGCGGTCTCTTATTCGAGTTAGGAAATACAAAAGGACTGAGCATGGACTTGGTAATAGTTTTAACGTTGATTTTTGCCAACCTCATTTAAGCAATCACGGTTTAAAGGTGGACTGTACGACGTTTTGTCTTGGCATCCCGTCCCTGCTTGTTTCTATGGATACATCATTGCTCTGCCTGGAATGTTCCACTGTATGACTTTAAACAGCTCTGCTTTACATGCATTCCATTACAGGTGGTTTTATAGCTCAAAAATACCTAAAAAAACAGGCATTCTTTACACAAATCTGACTCTTAACTTGGCCTGGTTTGGTCTCCGTGAAGACTGAAAGGTTTAATACCACACTGTGGAACTTTCCAGACAAAGCAACAACTCTTAACAGTAATGTAGCCTATTTTTTTTTAAAATACAGATAGTGCTGCTATGATATATTTTCAATACTAAGGAATAAACTTGATACTCGGTACCGATTCTGATACCATAATGTTAATAAATATGCTGTGATTTTCTACATTAAATGGTAGTACTGTGGTCTTATATCTGTGCTCTCCCTCAGTGGTCCAGGTACGTTCCATAATGCTCCATGGGCATATACTAGTCTATGTGCTCTTATACTTTTTCTAATACAGCTCCAGATCATTCTAAAGACATTCAGGAAAGGTCCTTTCTGTCCTGTGTATGTGACTTTTTAGTATCGGTACCTGCTCAAATAAGTATCTACGTCCAGTACTAGTTTATAAGACTAGATTTTTGATACTTTTGACATCTGTCCTGTATTAGTCCTGATTTGGGTGGATATATTGAGTTGGTATTTTGTAGGGGTGTAACAATATCTCGTGATGATACCATACGATATCGTCACGGTCTGAACCTCACGGTACGATATTTATTGCGATAACGTGGGAAAGGTCACGATATGTTGGGGAGGCTCACTATATTATGATAGTCTATAATAACAAGACTGACATTCTAAAAAGCTGTGACCAGTCATTTGGTACAACATTTAATGTCATTACTACTAACTCCAAACATGCACTGTAGGTGTGGAAGTTGTGTGAGTGAGTGTTGGTGGTGGTTGGAGGGACCGTTGGCACCGCTTGGCTTGGCAGCTGTGCCTCCGTCAGTCTGCCCCAGGGCAACTGTGGCTACAACAGTAGTTTACCACCACCAGGTATGGACTGAATGAAAAAATGCCCTGTAAATTGCTGTGTAAAGCACTTTGGGGACATGTGTCTGTGTAAAGCGCTATATAAATAAACCTTACCTTACCTTATAAATAAAACCTTACCATCACGGATGGAACGGTATCCAAATCTCTCCTTTTTTCACCATATACATCTAGGGCTGCAGCTATTGATTATTACAGTAATCGATTATTCTGTCGATTATTTTGTTAGAATAATCGAGTAATCGTTTGTTAATGTCGTGTCTACTTTGCACATGTTCAGTCCACTCCACCTGCACTGACGGATACACGTGTTTTGGACATGAAAAACTTAATTATCACTAGGCTAAGGTCGACTCACCTCGCGGTTTCTTTTTCCACTTGATGTAATGTACGGTTCTGTTTAGATGTTGTAGCATCAGTGTTGAGAAGGTGACTTTTAAAATGTTCCCCTACAGATTACAGATTACATTCCCCAAAATGTAGTTTGTGACATAATCAATTAAATTACTTAAAGTGAGTAATGTAATCTGAATACTTTGGATTACTTGATATTGTCATGATTTTTAAAACTACATAAATGTAGCAACCAACTCCTGCAAATTCTTGTTTGGTTTTAGACCTGGTTTAGTCCTGGTTTAGACCTGGATTAGTCCTGGATTAGTCCTGGATTAGTCCTGGATTAGTCCTGGTTTAGTCCTGGTTTAGTCCTGGTTTAGTCCTGGTTTAGACCTGGTTTAGACCTGGTTTAGACCTGGTTTAGACCTGGTTTTAGTCCTGGTTTAGAGGCGCACAGGAGGAAGCACGGTCCCTGCAGCGTACGCGACAAGACACGATCCACGTGAGGTGTACATGAGGAGATGAGGTGTGCGCGGCGTACGTGAGGAGATGAGGTGTGCGCGGCGTACGTGAGGAGATGAGGTGTGCGCGGCGTACGTGAGGAGATGAGGTGTGCGCGGCGTACGTGAGGAGATGAGGTGTGCGCGGCGTACGTGAGGAGATGAGGTGTGCGCGGCGTACGTGAGGAGATGAGGTGTGCGCGGCGTACGTGAGGAGATGAGGTGTGCGCGGCGTACGTGAGGAGATGAGGTGTGCGCGGCGTACGTGAGGAGATGAGCGGTGCGCGGCGTACGTGAGGAGATGAGGTGTGCGCGGCGTACGTGAGGAGATGAGGTGTGCGCGGCGTACGTGAGGAGATGAGCGGTGCGCGGCGTACGTGAGGAGATGAGGTGTGCGCGGCGTACGTGAGGAGATGAGCGGTGCGCGGCGTACCGGGGGAGATAAGGGGTGCGCGGCGTACCGGAGGAGATGAGGTGTGCGCGGCGTACGTGAGGAGATGAGGTGTGCGCGGCGTACGTGAGGAGATGAGGTGTGCGCGGCGTACCGGAGGAGATGAGCGGTGCGCGGCGTACGTGAGGAGATGAGGTGTGCGCGGCGTACGTGAGGAGATGAGGTGTGCGCGGCGTACGTGAGGAGATGAGGTGTGCGCGGCGTACGTGAGGAGATGAGGTGTGCGCGGCGTACCGGAGGAGATGAGGGGTGCGCGGCGTACCGGAGGAGATGAGGTTATGCTCTTATTATACATCCATGGGCGCCGCGCTGTTTTTTTGTGTACAGTGAAGTGCAGTGGTCGTGCGGAAACTTAACCTCTACCGCAGAAGGTTCCGGCCGACCATTGCCGAGCGTATGAAAATAAAACGAAGCATCGAGGCAAAAAATAATAATCGATGCATTTTTCTAATCGATTTACTCGATGAATCGTTTCAGCCCTATATACATCTCACTGTACCATATTTATTGCAATGTTTTGTGGAGACTCGCAAAACTGTGAATCTGCTCCTTTTTCCTTTAAAAATACCTTCACAAGACTTAATCCAAAGAATGAGGATTTCAAAGTTCTTAGAACAGTCATTTCTTTATGTCGTCTGCACTGAAATGGAGCAAAGGATCATGGTCTATGTAGTTCCCTCTGTTTTTTAGCTATTTCTGCATCAGAACTGTTCATTTAAGTAAAGAGGCTTGTGATTCGATATATTGTGATGGTCCATCATATTATTGTGAGGCATTTAACGATATCACAATATTTCGGTTATTGTTACATCCGCAGTATTTTGTGTAATGTTTTGTCTTCTTCCAATGCCAATCCAAAGTTAGTTCTCAGTTATGACCTGAAATCTGCTGTTGTCTGTTGTACCATTATTGATAAAAAAAGAATCTTAGGGCTGCGATGATGATGATGATGATTAATAATAATAATAATAATAATAATAATAATAATAATAATAATAATAATAATAGCCGCAAGCGGTGATCATCGGCCCTCGCGTGCGCCTAAGCCGCGCCCGCAAACGGCGTGCCCTGCACATCGCACCGTGCAAATGCCGAGACTGAGACCACACATCAGTGATTCAAATTTCCCAGGCCAACACATCCTCCATCAGAAAAATTACATAGTGCACCTTTAAATGATTTTTAAAGTGTCTTTGCGCCCCCTCCTGGCCAACAGTGAAAAATTCCCCTTGTCTGTAATATATTTTTTTGCTTGTAGTCATGCGCAGAATTTAATTACCAAATTTAGTACAAATCCGATAATGTTGACTTTTCATATCTAGGGGGCGCTATAGTGTAATTTTCCACATGCTTTATAGTGTTTTATATTCAGGCCGAGATCAGCATCAGTGATTCTAATTTCAGCACAATCGGACTAAGTCTGTGCCAACGGGAACAAATCTTCACATTGAATATTGTCTAAATATTGATTGAACTTTGTGGTTTCGCTGCACATAAACCGTAACAGTTTTCAAAAGAATGGAGGAAACTTTTGAAGCTGCACTTCTCTAGATGATGTACGGTGATTTTCAGCCCTGTGCAGGGCTCTACACTAACTTTTTCAGGAGCACATGTGCCCCTAAGTTAAAAATTTTAGGAGCACAGAAAAAAAAAATGGGGGCACAAGTAGGTTTTCATTTGAACGATTATTACAGTGCAGAACTTACACACACCAACACCAACCTTGAATAAATTTAATACATAAAAACAAAAGAATTATGACTGTACTTTTCCTGCATGATCGCAATGTTTTTATAAATATATCTTCATTTTATCTGATTAATATTTAGACTTAAAATAAGCCAAACAAACTGTACTGCACTGAAACACTCTGTGGCCCTTTTTGGAAGAGTTTAAGAACCTCTTCTTTAAGAGAACTTCCATTGGCACTTTACACAAAACTGCTTCAAAGTGTAAAAAGTGTGCAGGATTTTTAAACCTGTATTTTCAAATTCCTAACTGGAGTTACTTTCTCTTACTGGTTTTACAGTGGTTTTTAGCCTCTGCACATTTACCAAACAAAACGCACATTGTGACAAACAGATTTATTTGGAAATCTTCAGCCCACATATCACCTGCTCTGTGCTGTAGCTCTGCTCTGTGCGGACACGGACATAAAATTAGTATTGGCGTATTTGACGTGAGGCGGTGAGATGTTTAACCTGCCCTGTGATGCAGGATGAAGGTGGCGCTTTGGACGAGCCGCGCACTGGCGGTGCTGCAGTGTCCACGGGCTCCAGCGCACAGGTCCCACACACCAGTACAAGTTTATTGCCCGCAGTAGCAGCCGTAATGAAATATGATGCACTCAGTATTCAGACCCCGAGTCCGTGACGAGACCGAGTCCAAATGCGCTCGAGTCCGAGACAAGACTAAGACAAAACAATCACTTTGTTGGAGGAGGAAGTCCAGCGGTGTGGGGGTGTCTACTGAGTGGTGGGACAGGTGTGGGTCCTGCTGCGGTGCGCGCTCCTTGGTTAAGGTGGGCATGGGTGTGATTTTAAGCGGAGTTTGTTCGTGTGAGTGATATCGCCGCACACGCGGAGCTCGTATGCTGGGGTTGTGCGCTGTCGGAGGTGTCGTGCCTGGGCTCGGTTCGGTTGCGCTCGCGCCTGGCATTTGTGCCGCGCTTTAGGGGCGATCCAGGCTTGGACACGATTCTAAAGTCCTAATGTGACTGCGCCCCTAATGTTTGACACATTTAGAACGTTAAGCTCGTCAGTTACGTGTGTGCGCAGCTCTCCTTATTGTGGCTGCAAAAGCACTCACACTGGTGCGACTGTTTTGTTTTCCTCGTTCGCACGGCGAAATATTTACTCGCAAATGCGAGTGAAATGGGCGAACTGTAGAGCCCTGGCCCTGTGGGTGAAGCACCTTCAGAGGAGTGCGTTCAAACACAACATGAGTGAAAAGGCCGACTCTGCATTTTGAAGATTTCAATCCAAGATGGCCACCTTCTGCTTTGTCAGGGGGCGTGGCCATAATAATATTTTTTGTTTGTTTTCACGTGACGAATGCGTGTACCAAATTTCATGGCTCTACGACAAAGTTGAGCTGGGATGGCTCCTATAGGAGTGGGCGGAGCCTAATATTCGAGGTGGTGAATTATCTCCATTTTTAATCCCCACACATGAAACCTATATTTTCTCGAATGTCTCATCATTTCTGAACTTTTGGCAAAGTTTGAGTTTTTCAATGTTTTTGCGGGTCACGTTTTATTTCAATCTGTAGGGGGCGCTAATGCACCAAATAAATTTTTTTCACATTCAGTCGCTTTAGGGCAGAGAGTTTAAGAACTGTGTCAAACTTCATTGAGATCAGAGTTTGTTTGAGCAAATAGGAGCAATTTGTAAATATCCAAAACTTTTGTCGCTTCACTGCTCAGAGACGTCAGACGGCTTTGGGATGTGGATATTTTTTAAAGTTTCCCCTGGAGATAATGTGGACCAAATCTGAGGCCGTTCGGGTGACGCCCGCGGAGGAGTGCGTTTCAGCTTCGCAAACTTTAATCCAAGATGGCCGCCTTCTGGTGTGTCAGGGGCGCGACCGTAATAATATTTTTTACTCGTTTTGTCATGATCGACTTCTGTGTTAAATTTCATGATTCAATTCAATTTTATTTATATAGCCCAGAATCACAACAAGAGATTCTATGTGCACATTCTTTTTGGTGTCATTCGTATTCCCTAATGCATTTTTGTCTCGTTAGGGGGCGCTGACGAGCCATTTTATTTATTTATTGAAAATGGAAATAGCCAAAAGTTAGAGAAGCGGACATTTACCACGTGGCCAAATTTCGTGAGTTTTCATCATTGTTCACTGGGTGGAAAATGGGTGAGTGCGTTAGGAGAAAAATAATAATAATAATAATAATATTCTGTAGTAATAGTATCTGAAGTATTCCACCACATTTCACAAAATAATAACACAGTTTTGACTTCTAGACTAGAAGTGCAGAGCTCTGATCTTTGAGCACTTGAGAGTCTCAGAACGAGTGGTTTTACGGAGCCCGAACATAAGTTCTAAATACTTGTCTGAACCCGGTTGCTTCCGACAAGTCCCGTCGGACTTCAGTCAGGTTTCCATGCTCTAGTCTACATGTTGGGGGTGGAGACGGGTGCGCCTCTGTTGACAGTCCAGCCTCAGAGAACACTCACTCCAATGGCACGGACATCACAGGCACACTCAACTCCGCGCTCACTCGCTATGGCTAAACGGCATTTGAAATTATTATTCGATATTCGAACGTATAACGCATATTTGACTGTTCGAAAATCATGTCTCATCCCTATCCCTACATCAGTCAGTAAAGAGCCCAACCAGGGTATTTATCAACTGAATCTATATCATGGAACTGACACTACCCGATACTGCACGCTTTCCTGGCACCGATATTCAAACCAGTATATGATGCATTCCCAGTGCCTAAAAGTCTCATGAATATAATGTAGGGATGGGACAAGATCTCACAAGACAAAATGACCATGAGATTGTGCACGCATGAGAAATATGATCTCATGAGATGTTTTTACATTTGGGTCAAAAAAAGAGTTTTTTAGAAGCTGTAGTCCCAAAAATCAGTCTTAAGATGACAGCAGAAATATTAAAGTCACTCAAAAATGGTGAGGCCAAAACTGGACACTGGATCGTCCAATGTATTTATTAGTAAACAATGTCAAAATCTCATGTTGTCTCGTTCTTGTGTAGCCAATCTCGCTAGTCTTGTGGAAATTATATCTCGACCTGCCCCTAATATATTTAGTTTATCTCATTTCTTGTGTGTGTCTCTTTCCAGCTTCCTATCAAAGTGGGACACCAGAACACTCACACTAAGGTCAGCACGGAGCACAACAAAGAGTGTCTGATCAACATCTCCAAGTACAAGTTCTCCCTCGTGATCAGCGGCCTCACCAACATCCTCAAGAATGTCAACAACATGGTGAGACACGAGGGGGAATAGTGAGACTTTGCAGCTCACGTCATCAACATTCTACGGGGCTGTGATAGCTAACTGTGCTAACTGTGCTAACTGTGCTAACTGTGCTAACTGTAGACGCTGCTTTGTCTTTGAGCTTTTGTTTGTGTACTTAAAAATTCAAGTAATAAGTCGTAGCAAATGAAATCTGTGTCTTGTTTTTGTTTTTAGCGAATATTTGGAGAAACGTCAGAGAAGAACCTTTACCTCTCTCAGCTCATCATCCTGGACACACTGGAGAAGTGTCTGGCTGGGGTGAGTTCATGTTTAGACCTGATTTAGTTCTGGTTTACTTCTGGTTTACTTCTGGTTTACTTGTGGTTTAGTTCTGGTTTAGTCCTGCTTTTACTGGGGTGAGCCCATGTTTAGACCTGGTTTACTTCTGGTTTACTTCTGGTTTACTCCTGGTTTAGTCCTGCTTTTACTGGGGTGAGTCCATGTTTAGACCTGATTTAGTTCTGGTTTAGTCCTGCTTTTACTGGTGTGAGCCCATGTTTAGACCTGGTTTAGTTCTGGTTTACTTCTGGTTTAGTTCTGGTTTACTTCTGGTTTAGTTCTGGTTTAGTCCTGCTTTTACTGGGGTGAGTCCATGTTTAGACCAGGTTTAGTCCTGGTTTAGTCCTGCTTTTACTGGTGTGAGCCCATGTTTAGACCAGGTTTACTTCTGGTTTAGTTTTGCTTTTACTGGGTAAATCCATGTTTAGAGCAGCACTTCTCCTTAAACTGGAGAGGGGTTGAATCTTGCCTTTGAAGAGTAATGGAGATTTTGCCTGAGTTTTGAGCGGTCCCTGCAAAAGCACTTATCTCATGTATCATGCAGCAGTTCAGTGTGAACAGGCTGGATTACATTTGCAGACGTTTCCTCACCGTTCACTGGTGGGAGGCTACCTGAGCTGCTCCATTCACTGCACTGTCTTCTGCCTGTAGAAAGTGGAAGGCCACGTTTTCATTTGTTGCTCACTGAGTAGGTTCTAGGGCTCTCTACAATAACTCACTTTGTAAATGTCCCTGTTTACAGTCAACAACATTTACAATAAATTCTGCTGCTGCTGTTATTATGTTTTCCTCCTTACACATAGTCCGGGTTTCTTAACTTCAGTCAAAGACTTGAATCTTTTTGGCTTTATGTAAACCTGTTTGAGCAGGAGGCATTTCCTCCTCAGTACCTCAGTGGTCATGTGTGCTGGTCAATGGCCAAAGTCACAGAATTGCAGCCACACTTCTGCCAGTCTGTCTCAGGGCAGGGATCTGAAACACTGAACTGGTTGTTTTAAACTCTTTGTAAATTTCCACCACAATCAAAATTCTACCTGTGCTCTAATCTAAATTGTTACCTCACTGCTAGTCAGACTTGATTGTTTCAAAATTGGTGTCATAGTTTCAAAATTTTAGACAAAACATGTCCAAACCATGGCCCAGGGGCCAAATGTGGCCCTCAGGCTTCCAAGTGAATTGGTCCATTTTTCCTTAAGCAGTAATTTATACCGCAAATCTACTTTGATAAAGCCCATATTAAATATTAGTGTGTCGTACTGAGTATGTAAACATGTATGAAGAGCTGATGACTCATTCTAAACTGTTATAAATGTACTGATTTAAACCCTATTGACCACCAGTTTTTACAGTTTAGTTCCCACTGGTTTTGCTCTAATTCAGTCAAATATTCGACACAAGTGGTTCCACTTCTTATGTTGGTGACCCAAATGTCCCTCTTGTAACCAAAATGCTGTGTATATATGTAATAAAACTATAATAATTATAAAATACTTTACTTCACACAATCCACTTTGGACGTCTTTCTAAGAATCCCTGGGAGAATCTTTGGAGACCCAAATTTGTGTGAAGAATGACCTTGTGCATGTTGTGCCCTCAGCAATCGAAGGACTGCCTGCGTTTGGATGAGACGATGTTGGTGAAGCAGTTGTTGCCTGAGATCTGTCACTTCATCTACACGTTCAGAGAGGGTCAGCAGCACGCCGCCGAGCTCAGGGCCTCTGCCTCTGCCGTGCTCTTCTCTCTGAGCTGCAACAACTTCAACGCCGTCTTCAGTCGCATCTCCACCAGGTCACAGTGTGATGTCCTCTGTAGTTCAGCATACTTCACTAGCGCTGGTCAAGTGCATACAGCAATTTTTTGTGTGTAATTTTGTGTCTCACTGTTGATGTACTGTCTGAATAAGGTTAGATAACGTAAGATTATTCTTTCTGCTCCTTTTCATTCATTTCTTGTATGTTTGACATTATGACACTGTTTGTCTTTTTATACTTTATGGATGAAAAAAAAAGTGAGAGTTCTGCGCAGTATTTTTGCTGTTCCCAGTACTGTGCTTGTGAGATGTCTGTTGTCCTTTCTGGGATCTGCTGTAGCCGCTCATCCAGTTTGGGGGTCACGGCCCCGAGTGCTTTTTTTTTTTCCATATTAAATTGTCCTATTCTGCCATTAGGCTTCAGGAGCTGACGGTGTGTTCAGAGGATAATGTCGACGTCCACGACATTGAACTCATGCAGTACATCAATGTGGACTGCTCCAAACTCAAGAGGCTGCTGCAAGGTACAGGGTATACACAGACATATACACAGACATATACACAGACATATACACAGACATATACACAGACATATACACAGACATATACACAGATACATACACAGATACATACACAGACATATACACAGATACATACACAGATACATACACAGACATATACACAGACATATACACAGACATATACACAGATACATACACAGACATATACACAGATACATACACAGACATATACACAGATACATACACAGATACATACACAGACATATACACAGATACATACACAGATACATACACAGACATATACACAGATACATACACAGACATATACACAGATACATACACAGACATATACACAGATACATACACAGACACATACACAGATACATACACAGACATATACACAGACACATACACAGACATATACACAGACATATACACAGATACATACACAGACATATACACAGACATATACACAGATACATACACAGATACATACACAGACATATACACAGACATATACACAGATACATACACAGACATATACACAGATACATACACAGACATATACACAGATACATACACAGACATATACACAGACATATACACAGACATATACACAGATACATACACAGATACATACACAGACATATACACAGACATATACACAGATACATACACAGACATATACACAGACACATACACAGATACATACACAGACATATACACAGACATATACACAGACATATACACAGATACATACACAGACATATACACAGACACATACACAGATACATACACAGACATATACACAGACATATACACAGATACATACACAGACATATACACAGATACATACACAGACATATACACAGACACATACACAGACATATACACAGACATATACACAGATACATACACAGATACATACACAGTAGAGTTGGGCGGTATCCAAATTTTGATACCGTTAAACCGTCTCCACATTTTCCCGGGGTATACGGTATTACCGTTGCTAAGTGTTAACTTTTTCCTGTTCTAGCCCCCTAACCGTGGTTGGGGAGCACAGGGGAGATCGTCTTCTCCTAGGGCCGGAGTTAACTCCCTTTGAGGACCTCGTGCGCTTGCGGTGTATATAAAAAAATGTAAATAAAAGGGAGGCAGTTTCGCTGTCGAGTCGGCTTTATTCGCTCACTACACTGTAGGCATGGCATCCTTACTTTTCCTCTACTCGCCCGGTCGCCGTCTCCCCCAGAGCACATGCGGACACACACCCAGAGCGAGACCCGGCTCCCCTGGTCCGCGCAGACATAACCACCCACTCTCTCTCTCTCACTGAGCCACAGACACAACACAGACACATCTCACAACATAAGGCTTAAAAAAAACAACAAAAAAAAAAACACTTCGTAGCACAAAGGTGGAGTCCGCTGGCCAAATGGCAGCTTGCACCTATACCGTTTAGAAACAGAAAAGCAAGCATTACATAGGCCTAATGATACTGAAAACATAACAAAACATGTAAACAAAATTTGTAACTTTTATTAACAAATGTGCAAAAAAGTGCAAATACAGTCAACCAACAAAACGAAATAACAAATTGCTTATCAAATAACAAAAATTACATTAAATAACAAAGGCACAAACCAACAAGAATCAAATAAATAAAATACCTGATCTTATCAAATAAGAAAATCTGAACAATAAGGCAAGACATAACTGAAAATGTGCATATGAGAACGCAGCGGAAAATAAATAAAATTGAAAATAAAATGATTAAACTATTGCATGTTTTTCGCCAGAAAAACCAGCATGTTCACTTTTTCGGGCTTGAGTAGGGCACGTTGTGTGTTGACAACTTTGCCCGCGGTGCTGAAGACCCGTTCAGATGGAGAGCTTGTGGCACAAACGCAAAGGTATTTTCGGGCAACCCGTGACATTAGAGGAAAGCGGATGACTCCATTAAATTTCCACCAAAGAAGGGGGTCTTCATCCCCAGGAATATCAGGCTCGCGACAATATGCAGTAGTCTCTGCTTCTGCGCGCTCCTCTACAGTGCCCAGCGGAGCTGCCAACGCAGCGGCTTTTCTTTGTAGGAGGCTGCCCAGCGTCATCTTTTTTTTTCGTGGTTCGGGTTGCCCTTCTCCTTCCTCCACTCTGGTGGGCCGTGGACCTACTGCTGCTGCTTGGCCCTCCAGTATCACCATCTCGGCCTCTAACTCCGTCTTTGTCTCAGCCAAAGCAGTGGCATCAGTCTCATATCCTCCGCGGTACCGAGGATCAAGAAAGGTGCATTTCCGCATCAACTTGCGCACTGAATCACTCTGATATTTCGCCTCCAGCTTGTCAAGAATTCCCGTTTTTATTAATTTCGTTAACTGGACGTCCTCATCTGACACCGCCAACACATCATCCTTGCAGAGCTGGAGCATGGGCAGGACAGAGGAGCTGGTTACATAGTTCTCTCCAGACAAAATGTCAGTGAAGTCACTGACTGGTTTCAGTGCCTTCTGAACAGCCTGCAAGACATCTGTGTCCTGCCAGGTGAGTGACAAGTTGCTCCTTCTGTCATCAGACAGGACGTGTCTGATTGCTTGAGCCTGCTCGAGGATGCGCTCTACCATGGCAAGTTTAGAACCCCAACGAGTTGCGCAGTCCTGTTGATGAAAATAATAACATAGGCTATATTATTTAAATTCTATTCTATGTTTTTCCATTCTCCATTGCCTATTATGATAATCACAGCGCTAATAGGATGCGTTTATTTGTCTGTAGGTCTATGACAAATTGATATCGGCTTACCGTTATGAGGCTATGTTCTGGGAGTCCCAGCTCCACCTGCTTCTTGTGAAGCTCACTCTTTCGGTGCCAGCTGTGCGAAAAGGCCCCAACGATATTATGACACAGTCCAAGGGTGCGCTCAGTTTTTTGCCTTTGGTCCTGTACTGCATTTGTAACAGCCAAGTTGAGATTGTGACCGAAACAGTTGAGCCACGGCCAATGCAGGGACCGGATTGCAGCAGCCATGTTGGCAGCGTTGTCCGTGGTTATGGCTGAAAGTTTGTTTTCGTCAAGTTGCCAGTCATGAAGCGCGTCTCTGAGCGCAGCAGCAAGATTGTCTGCTGTGTGGCTTTCAGGAAAATATGTCGTCTGGAGACATCTGGATTCCAGTTTCCACTCAGGTGTAATGATGTGGACAGTCAGCGACATATATGGTGTCATGTTGACGGACGACCACATATCAGTCGTAAGTGAATAAAACTCACTCTCTGACACCAGCACTTGAACCTCATTTCTAACTTTGTTATATAAGTCTGGAATGGCGGTTTTGGAAAAATATTTCCGTCCAGGCAGCTCGTACTGTGCATCTAGTTCCTTTATCATGTCCTTAAACGACTTCTTTTCCACCGTATGAAAAGACACCATTTCTTTTGCCAAGTACTTGGTCACTGCATCGGTACAGGCTTTCCAACGGATACTGTCCTTTTGGTATTTTTTCATTTTCCCGAATGCACCAATTATCGTTGGTTGTGTGTAAGAGGTGGTTGGGCTGCTTGTTGATGCTTCGACATCAGAATCAGCAGGAGGGGCTGACACCGTAGCACTTGTTGAACCCCGCGGCAAACTCATCCTAGCAGCAGTGAGTGGGTGATTGATCCTGAGATGGGCCCTGAGATTTGAAGTGTTTCCATCTCTTGCCGCCACCGTCTTCATGCACATTTTACATACCGCCTCGTTGACATTAGCCGGCTCTCCCCTTTGATTTGGCCGAAATCCGAAATGTTGCCAAATTGCAGAGGTTGTATTTTTTTTTGGTACCAACTCAGCGCGGCCTGTCATCTTGTCTTGTCCTTCTTCTCCCTTCGGAGCGGTAATGTCACGTGACTACGCAACTTCCAGGAACTTCATCAACAGTTAAGAGAAACATTACACTATAACATAGTCATATTCGTTTTAAACTGTAATAGTATTAAATTAACAAACACAACCACACAGACATAAGTGCTGAAAAAACACTCTTTATTTAGGCATTAAATCAATTATAGTTAATATTATATTAGGGCAAGATTTTTTTTAATGACGGTAATGAATCTGATACCGTGGCTATTTTTAGATACCGCGGGAAACCTTATTACCGTATTACCGCCCAACCCTAATACACAGACATATACACAGACACATACACAGACATATATACAGACATATACACAGATACATACACAGACATATACACAGATACATACACAGACATAGACACATACACAGACATATATACAGACATATACACAGACATATACACAGACATATACACAGACATATACACAGACATATACACAGACATATACACAGATACATACACACATATACACAGACACATACACAGACATATACACAGACATATACACAGACATATACACAGACATATACACAGATACATACACAGACACATACACAGACATATACACAGACATATACACAGACATATACACAGATACATACACAGACATATACACAGACATATACACAGACATATACACAGACATATACACAGACATATACACAGACATATACACAGACATATACACAGACATATACACAGACATATACACAGATACATACACAGACATATACACAGACATATACACAGATACATACACAGACATATACACAGATACATACACAGACATAGACACATACACAGACATATACACAGACATATACACAGACATATACACAGATACATACACAGACACATACACAGACATATACACAGACATATACACAGACATATACACAGATACATACACAGACATATACACAGACACATACACAGACATATACACAGACATATACACAGACATATACACAGACATATATACAGACATATATACAGACATATATACAGACATATACACAGACATATACACAGACATATACACAGACATATACACAGACATATACACAGACATATACACAGATACATACACACATATACACAGACACATACACAGACATATATACAGACATATACACAGACATATACACAGATACATACACAGACATATACACAGACATATACACAGACACATACACAGACATATATACAGACATATACACAGATACATACACAGACATATACACAGACACATACACAGACATATATACAGACATATACACAGACATATACACAGATACATACACAGACATATACACATACACAGACATATACACAGATACATACACAGACATAGACACAGACACATACACAGACATATACACAGACACATACACAGACATATATACAGATACATACACAGACATATACACAGACATATACACAGATACATACACAGACATATACACATACACAGACACATACACAGACACATACACAGACACATACACAGACATATACACAGATACATACACAGATACATACACAGACACATACACAGACACATACACAGACACATACACAGACATATACACAGACATATACACAGACATATACACAGATACATACACAGATACATACACAGACACATACACAGACATATACACAGACATATACACAGACATATACACAGATACATACACAGACATATACACAGACATATACACATACACAGATACATACACAGATACATACACAGACATATACACAGACATATACACAGACATATACACAGATACATACACAGACATATACACAGACATATACACAGACATATACACAGACATATACACAGATACATACACAGACATATACACAGACATATACACAGACACATACACAGACATATACACAGACATATACACAGACATATACACAGACATATACACAGACATATACACAGATACATACACACATATACACAGACACATACACACAGACACATACACAGACATATATACAGACATATACACAGACATATACACAGATACATACACAGACATATACACAGACACATACACAGACATATATACAGACATATATACAGACATATACACAGATACATACACAGACATATACACAGACACATACACAGACATATATACAGACATATACACAGACATATACACAGATACATACACAGACATATACACATACACAGACATATACACAGATACATACACAGACATATACACAGACACATACACAGACATATACACAGACACATACACAGACATATATACAGATACATACACAGACATATACACAGACATATACACAGATACATACACAGACATATACACATACACAGACACATACACAGACACATACACAGACATATACACAGACATATACACAGATACATACACAGACACATACACAGACACATACACAGACACATACACAGACACATACACAGACACAGACACATACACATACACAGACATATACACAGACATATACACAGACATATACACAGACATATACACAGACATATACACAGATACATACACAGATACATACACAGATACATACACAGACATATACACAGACATATACACAGACATATACACAGACATATACACAGACATATACACAGACATATACACAGATACTGCTGTAATATTTTGAATACAATCTTCTACTCTTTTGTTTCAGAAACCGTCCTGAAATTTCGAGCCCTAAAGAAACCGGCCCAACTCGCAGTCATCAACAGTTTAGAAAAGGTTAGAGTTTATGACAGTCGACCTGACTGTAGACCTGACTGTCGACCTGACTGCAGACCTGACTGCAGACCTGACTGCAGACCTGACTGCAGACCTGACTGCAGACCTGACTGCAGACCTGACTGCAGACCTGACTGCAGACCTGACTGCAGACCTTTTTTCTTCTAGGCGTTCTGGAACTGGGTGGAGAATTATCCTGATGAGTTCACGATGCTGTACCAGAGGCCTCAGGTCGATATGGCCGGTACGACAATTCTTCTTACACATATCAAATTCCATTTTTTGCATATTTACATGTTCTGACCTGGTTTGTCTGAAAACTATTCATAGTTTAGTCCATGTTTAGACCTGGTTAGTTTAGTTTAGGCAATAACATCTCCATGGAGATGTTCCACAGTCTGGCATTACACATAATGTGTCTATGTGCTCTTATACTTGTTCTGATACATCTAAAGCCCCTCAGGAAAGGTTCTGCTCTGTCCTGTCAATGGGACTTTGGTTTTGTACCGATACCTGCTTAATTTAGTATCTAATCTTGATACTAGTTTCAGTATCGATTGATATCTGATTTTCAATACTTCTGACAAGCCCAATAGAAAATAGAAACATGCATTTCCATAGACCAGTTTTTAATCCTTAAACTAACAATTGTACTACTTCTTCTCTTTCTTCAGAAGCTGCAGAGAAGTTGTTCGATCTGGTTGACAGTTTTGCAGAAAGTGCCAAACGGAAAGCTGCAGTCTGGCCCCTTCAGATCATCCTCCTGGTCCTGTGTCCTGAAATCACACACACCATCTCCAAAGACACGGTGGAGGACAGCAAGGCCAACAAGGTCTGTTTGGTCCTGGTTTGCTCCTGGTATAGTCCTGCTTTAGTCCTGCTTTAGTCCTGCTTTAGTCCTGCTTTAGACATGCTTTAGTCCTGGTTTAGTCCTGCTTTAGTCCTGCATTAGTCCTGCTTTAGTCCTGCTTTTCTCCTGCTTTACTCCTGCTTTACTCCTGCTTCACTCCTGCTTTAGTCCTGCTTTAGTCCTGCTTTAGTCCTGCTTTACTCCTGCTTCACTCCTGCTTTAGTCCTGCTTTAGTCCTGCTTTAGTCCTGCTTTAGTCCTGCTTTAGTCCTGCTTTACTCCTGCTTTACTCCTGCTTCACTCCTGCTTCACTCCTGCTTTACTCCTGCTTTACTCCTGCTTTACTCCTGCTTTACTCCTGCTTTAGTCCTGCTTCACTCCTGCTTCACTCCTGCTTCACTCCTGCTTCAGTCCTGCTTTAGTCCTGCTTTAGTCCTGCTTTAGTCCTGCTTTACTCCTGCTTTAGTCCTGCTTTAGTCCTGCTTTAGTCCTGCTTTACTCCTGCTTTACTCCTGCTTTAGTCCTGCTTTAGTCCTGCTTTACTCCTGCTTTACTCCTGCTTTACTCCTGCTTTACTCCTGCTTTACTCCTGCTTTACTCCTGCTTTACTCCTGCTTTAGTCCTGCTTTAGTCCTGCTTTACTCCTGCTTTACTCCTGCTTCACTCCTGCTTTAGTCCTGCTTTACTCCTGCTTTACTCCTGCCTTAGTCCTGCCTTAGTCCTGCTTTAGTCCTGCCTTAGATATAATTAAGCCCGGGGTTAGACCCCACACTGTGATCATTGTTCAGACCTGACGACCATCACGATCTGCCTGTAATGATTCTGATTTCATCAGGCTGATTACACCATTACCACTTCCAAGTCCGACATTATGATTTTTGCTCAGTAATGAAAATTTCAAATTCTGCGGCGTAATCCCTGCGATCGGGACGGCCCTGCGATCGGGACGGCCCTGCCCCCAGAGTTCCCACGTTTGGGATTCTCCTGTGATATATTTAGAAATGCAGTCTCTGATTGGTTAATCACAGCGAGTTCACTGTATCTCGACTAATGAAATAGTGCGACACATTTTTCACATATACTGAGGAGAAAGGGATGATGGCCGACTCGGATGCTGAGCCCTCGAATACACCAACAAAAAAACACAAAAAAATCATCACAAAGACGAAAACTGTGGCTCAAAAGTTCAAAGAAGAAGTATCACGATTGTTTCCCGCCATCGTGACGTCTTCAAGATCAAAGTCATGTGTTATGCACAGTCTGCAACTGCTCTGGAGCTCAGGGGATTTACCATGTGAAGAGAGAGAGAGAGAGAGAGAGAGGGAGAGAGAGAGGCTGCATCTATTTAGATCTGAAATGTTCACAAAGGAAGAAATTAAAGTAATACAATACTGTAATAGTACCAGATTACTGTAATAGTACCAGAATACTGTAATAGTACCAGAATACTGTAATAGTACCAGAGTACTGTAATAGTACCAGAATACTGTAATAGTACCAGAATACTGTAATAGTACCAGAGTACTGTAATAGTACCAGAGTACTGTAATAGTACCAGAATACTGTAATAGTACCAGAGTACTGTAATAGTACCAGAGTACTGTAATAGTACCAGAGTACTGTAATAGTACCAGAATACTGTAATAGTACCAGATTACTGTAATAGTACCAGAATACTGTAATAGTACCAGAATACTGTAATAGTACCAGATTACTGTAATAGTACCAGATTACTGTAATAGTACCAGAATACTGTAATAGTACCAGATTACTGTAATAGTACCAGAATACTGTAATAGTACCAGATTACTGTAATAGTACCAGAATACTGTAATAGTACCAGAATACTGTAATAGTACCTGAGTACTGTAATAGTACCAGAGTACTGTAATAGTACCAGAATACTGTAATAGTACCAGAATACTGCAATAGTACCAGAGTACTGCAATAGTATCAGAGTACTGTAATAGTACCAGATTACTGTAATAGTACCAGAATACTGTAATAGTACCAGAATACTGTAATAGTACCAGAATACTGTAATAGTACCTGAGTACTGTAATAGTACCAGAATACTGTAATAGTACCAGATTACTGTAATAGTACCAGAATACTGTAATAGTACCTGAGTACTGTAATAGTACCAGAATACTGTAATAGTACCAGATTACTGTAATAAGATAAGATAAGATAAGATAAGATATCCTTTATTTGTCCCACAATGGGGAAATTTCAGTGTTGCAACGCACAGTAAAGAGAACAGCAAGAAACAGTAGCAGCAATAGAGTACAGTTAAGTTAAAAATAGACAAACACTATAGGGATCTAAAGACAATATATACACAATATATACAATAAATTGCAATCAAAAAAGCTATATATACAATAAATTACTATCTTACATTATTGCACAGGGTCCCAGTATTGCACAGGCAGCGGAGTTAGCAGTGTTCATTGTAAAGTCTGACAGCAGCAGGAAGGAAAGACCTGCGGAACCTCTCCTTCACACAGCGAGGGTGGATCAGTCTGTCACTGAAGCTGCTCTCCAGAGCAGACAGGGCCCTGAAGAGGGTGAGACTCCAGGTCCAGCATAGAAGTGAATCTGGTCAGGACCCTTCTGTCCCCCACCTCCTGCACCGAATCCAAGGCACAGCCCAGGACAGAGCTGGACTTCCTGATGACTTTGTCCAGTCTCCTCTTGTCCCTCTCTGTGATGCTGCTGCTCCAGCAGACCACACCGTACAGGATGGCTGATGCCACCACAGAGTCGTAGAAGGTCCTCAGGAGGGGCCCCTTCACTCCAAAGGACCTGAGTCTCCTCAGGAGGTAGAGCCTGCTCTGGCCCTTCCTGTACAGTGCATCTGTGACAATAGTACCAGAATACTGTAATAGTACCAGATTACTGTAATAGTACCAGAATACTGTAATAGTACCAGAATACTGTAATAGTACCAGAATACTGTAATAGTACCAGATTACTGTAATAGTACCAGAATACTGTAATAGTACCAGATTACTGTAATAGTACCAGATTACTGTAATAGTACCAGAGTACTGTAATAGTACCAGAATACTGTAATAGTACCAGAATACTGTAATAGTACCAGATTACTGTAATAGTACCAGATTACTGTAATAGTACCAGAGTACTGTAATAGTACCAGAATACTGTAATAGTACCAGATTACTGTAATAGTACCAGAATACTGTAATAGTACCAGAGTACTGTAATAGTACCAGATTACTGTAATAGTACCAGAATACTGTAATAGTACCAGATTACTGTAATAGTACCAGAGTACTGTAATAGTACCAGATTACTGTAATAGTACCAGAATACTGTAATAGTACCAGATTACTGTAATAGTACCAGAGTACTGTAATAGTACCAGAATACTGTAATAGTACCAGATTACTGTAATAGTACCAGAATACTGTAATAGTACCTGAGTACTGTAATAGTACCAGAGTACTGTAATAGTACCAGAATACTGTAATAGTACCAGATTACTGTAATAGTACCAGATTACTGTAATAGTACCAGAATACTGTAATAGTACCAGATTACTGTAATAGTACCAGAATACTGTAATAGTACCAGAATACTGTAATAGTACCAGAATACTGTAATAGTACCAGAGTACTGTAATAGTACCAGATTACTGTAATAGTACCAGATTACTGTAATAGTACCAGAATACTGTAATAGTACCAGAATACTGTAATAGTACCAGATTACTGTAATAGTACCAGAGTACTGTAATAGTACCAGAGTACTGTAATAGTACCAGATTACTGTAATAGTACCAGATTACTGTAATAGTACCAGAGTACTGTAATAGTACCAGAGTACTGTAATAGTACCAGAATACTGTAATAGTACCAGAATACTGTAATAGTACCAGATTACTGTAATAGTACCAGATTACTGTAATAGTACCAGAATACTGTAATAGTACCAGATTACTGTAATAGTACCAGATTACTGTAATAGTACCAGAATACTGTAATAGTACCAGAATACTGTAATAGTACCAGATTACTGTAATAGTACCAGAGTACTGTAATAGTACCAGAATACTGTAATAGTACCAGATTACTGTAATAGTACCAGAGTACTGTAATAGTACCAGAATACTGTAATAGTACCTGAGTACTGTAATAGTACCAGAATACTGCAATAGTACCAGAATACTGTAATAGTACCAGAATACTGTAATAGTACCAGAATACTGTAATAGTACCAGAATACTGTAATAGTACCTGAGTACTGTAATAGTACCAGAATACTGCAATAGTACCAGAATACTGTAATAAGCAAGTAAAGTACTATTTGGTTGGTGTATTTGTGCTCAGCTTTTCTAGTCAGTGAAATCTGTAAATGTATCAGACGACCTGATCCTCCAATTATTCAGATCCCTGTATTAAGAGGCAAACTTATTTTTCTGTGTTTTAATCTGTTCACATATAACAGCAGCATCTGCAGTGAAATGAAGGTCTTTTTTTTTTATTATAATTTGTGTATTGTTTCTTTCAGTTGGAGCCGTCCTCTAAAGTCCTGATGTGGCTCCAAATTGCACCACAGACCATCTGATTTTTAACATTTTCTTGGGGGAGGCCCCCAAACCCCCCCCATACCCACCCCAGCAGACGCTGTTGGCGTGCGTGATAAGTGCTAAGCACTTGGCTCCATCATTACAGTGTGGCAGTGTTCAGGGTCGGCGTGTGTGTTGTTGTCAGTCGAACTCGTACAGTTTTTATTCCTAAATAGTTTTGTTTCAGTTCAAATTCTTGTCCTGGATCAGACCTGGTTTAAAATGTAAAAGAAGTTTCTTTTGCTCCTTCCAGACCTGTGTCTCTTACTCCGATTCTTTTCTCTCTTTCTACAGAAATTATTTTTGGAGAACCTGCGTAAAGCTTTGGGCGGAGGAAACAAACAGCTGACGGAGAGCGCCGCCGTGGCCTGTGTCAAACTGTGCAAAGCCTCCACCTACATCAACTGGGAAGACCACTCCACCATCTTCCTCCTGGTGCAGTCCATCGTCATAGACCTCAAGGTGGGGCCAGTTTGGGCAGTTTGGGCAGTTTGGGCAGTTTGGGGCATTAGAGATGCACACATAAGTTACAGCGATTTCAAAGTTGAACATTTTGATCGACTTGGTGTTGGTTCCACTGTATCGAATCCGTGTCATTTGTTCATGTGTTTTTCAAAATAAAACCAACAATAGGAAAATGAAAAAAACCCTTTTCTTCATGATTTGTGTCCAAAACCAAAATGAAAAAAATGGATGATTAGTTTTTTCAGTTTTCGATTTTGTGTTTAAATAATAATGGGAAAATGGATCACGGCGTATGCAGATGGACGCCGTGGCCTGGGCAAACAATCGATTTAATTTAAAACTCAAGTTGGCCAGTGAAATCTATTTGTTTTTTTGGAAAATTGAGCTTTTAAGTTTTATACAACCCGTACATTTTGCATTCACCAAGACTATAGTGTTTCTGTAGTCACTTCCTGCAGTGCGTCTCTCACTTTACCCTGAGAACAGCACAGGCACAAACCTCTGTCACAGGATCTATAGCGTAATTTGGATCTCAACACAACATAATCCCTGTAGTTATTTCAGCACTTCTGAAGTGTAAAATTGGCTGTATTTGCCTTTCAGTGACTTTACGATGTTTTCTTTTTCCCCATCAGGCTCTGCTGTTTAACCCGGCCAAACCGTTCTGGAGGGGGACGGGGAGTCAGAACGCAGATGTGGAGTTGATGATGGACTGTTTCGTCTCCTGTTTCCGCATCAACCCTCACAACAATCAGCAGTTCAAGGTGCTTGACAAAGACGCTTTATTTTGCCGTTTCCAAATAGTTGCAGTTTTTCAAATTGTCAGCCACAAACTGCTCATTTGTTTGTGTTTTATCGTATCATATACTTTGATTTTGTTCATCCAGGTTTTAAGTTAACATATTCCTGTCTTTCTTTTTTCCCAGGTCTGTTTAGCCTCCTCTTCTCCCTCCACGTTTCACTTTGTCCTGGTCAACTCTCTGCACAGAATAATCACCAATGTAAGTCCATTTGTCTAAGCGTAAAGGTGCAGTACTTTAAAGTGGCTTTTTGAAGGCAAATGTACCCCCAGTACATGTACATACTGTAAAAGGATAAAAAGGAAACTAAATCTACTTTTAAAGGGTTTTTTATCATCCACAAACTAGGTTTTGTTGTTAGCTCTGGCCTTTTGAAAGCTGTGAAACGCTCATAAACTGACTGTGGTGAATAACTGGTGGTGATGGTAAGTGAGGAATAACTGAAGATGCTGCAGACAGTTTTAAACGCACTTGTTGTGTTATTCGAGTATTTGTACGGGATTAGTTTTACCCGGGGTTTTCAGGGAAATGATCAGAATTGCGGATGTCGTCTGTGATTCTAGTCCCTTGGAAATGATCCATAGCCCTATTCATACGGGATAAGTACGACCTGGACATCTGGTAATTTGCAAATTACCGCCCGTCTCTGTGTTATTTCGCACAGGTCCCTAAATTACTGAGAGTCACTGAGATTGAAAGAGAAAAGAACCTGGAAAGAAAAGAAAGGGATAGAAAAGGTACGAAATTACAACAGCAAACACTGGACATCTGTTTTCAGCCAAATATAGTGGGTCATTTGCGGCAGAATTTTTCTTTACAAATTTCAGACATGGCGTTTTCCCAGGGGATTAAGATCTCAGGAATCCTCCTTATTACAGATCACCAAAGGTCCACAGGTCCTCATGTATAAAAATGAACTCAGAGCTCCTCGGGTGAGTTTACTGATCGCTGATGTCTTCAGTGTGGTTAGAAACACTCCAGCGCCTGTGCAGTCTGGTAAAAACAAACAGAAAATATAAGAGATGTTAGTGACATGTTGAATTCAAACGTTGTTGGTTCAGTGTTTTATCAGTGCAACATTTCCAGAAGAAAGTGTAAAAACGTGTCTTATCTCGTGCGAATATACACAAAAAAACCTCATTATTATTTATTGTATAACTTATTATTTTAACTAATTTAAATTGTATAGATGTCACAAGGTCCAACTGATCTCGTGTGAACAGGGCTTTAGGTAACAGAAGTCAGGGAAAAGTGTCTTCAGATTTCTAACACTTCTTTCCCTCTTGTGGACAGTCTCATCTGGACTGGTGGCCCAAGATCGACACCGTGTACTGTTACTCTGGAGAGCTGCGCTTCATGTTCGCCGACACACTCAACAAAGTGATGCAGGGGCTGGCCACCCACCCCCCCATCAGGATGACTCCGGTGAGACGCCTCACAGCCCAACAAAGGCACAGGAGTAAAGTACTGTGCTTAAGTAAAACAAAATCTGTACTTAAGTAGCAGTAAAAAGAATCCATCCTTTTTAGTTTAACTCCACTATATTTGAGAGTATCTGTACTTTCTACTCCACTACATTTTTGAACAGGAGTGAAAAGTAAAAGTATTTTTCATTTATTATATTTTGAGACCTGTTGAATAGCCTGAGGTTTTTTTTTACATATTTGTAGTATGAGCCACACAAATATACAAACAAAAACAAATTCAGCTCAAATCTGTATCAACATTTCTACATTTGAAGCTTTATTTGATCTCAAATCTTTTGCTCTTAATTAGATTTTTAAACAGGACTTTAATACTTTCACTTGAGTAGATTTTTCATCTGATACTTGTACTTTTTACTATTTTCTTACTCCTGTATCTGTACTTTTACTTAAGTAACAAAACTGAGGACACACACAAGTTTTTCTCATTTTTCAAAATTCTCGATTGGCTGCAGACGCTAAGGTTTAAGTGAAGATTCAGATCAGTGAGATCAGTGAGGCCCCAAATACGGCTCCATCTCCCCAAACTGTGCCCTGACCCGTCTTTATACGCTCTACAGCGAGGCTCACAAATCCAACAGTAAAGTAAAAAGGACACAGTCTTTTTAAAATTGAGATCTAGTATCATTTGTTCATGGAAAATTGTCGTCACTTCTTTATCTTCTGGGCTCTTTTGTGTCCGTTTTAACTTCACTGTTCTGTTTAAAGACACACTGAGGACAAACTGGGAATGAGACAGACTGGGGAAGTTTAGGAGACATTTTACCATATTGGACAGATACAGATATATGAACAAATCCCTGTGTAATGTCAGTAGTTGCAGATGTACTGTTTTCCTGGTCATGAGCTTCTTAAATGTCCCGTTTTATGCACAATTGACTCTTCTGAGTTTTCAGCGGCGTCAGAAAGCTGTTACCTCCTCGAAAACAGACCTGAAGTTGTGTTTTGTTTCATCCACACGTTTTGAACAACTCTATTATTAGTCTGTGTACGAGAGGTGTGCAAAAATACTGATATATCAGAACAAAGAGTGATGCAGTATCGATACCCTGGGCTGCTGTAAGAGTATTTTTTTGTTATATTTAACTAAATTATTTTGTTACAGCTCTACAGTTTTGTTGGTGGAAACTTTTTATGCGAAACATTTGACATTTGAACAGTTTTGATGATTAAAATGGGAGTGTTTCATATTAACTTTGCGCAGGAAGTGGTTTAACAGTGATGCTGTGAATGAGGCTTTATTTTTGATTGAATGGGATCAAATCGAACGCTCACTGTATTTACATATGTATCGTACCTTGGCCTGTGTATCCTATCGAGGGATGTACCACATCATCAGCTTCTTACTGATACCCACCTCTACTGTCTATATCGCCAAAGCTCAAAATGCTCTGTTCCACCTTGTGATGTCATGAAGTGGTCATTTTCAAATTAAGTTACATTTTACCTTTTGTTCAGTAGAGTTTGGCGTTCCAGGGCTGAAATGATCCAAATAATAAAAACGCAGTGGAGCACTTCCTGTATTTCCACATGACATCACAAGGTGGAACAGTGTTTTCTGTTGATCCATCTTCTCCCACTTTAATCCGGCTGGGCCCAATCCTCATAGCCCCTGACCCCCTATGAGCCCCTCTGCAGGTGGAGCCCACAGGAGGTTTTCTGTTCATTTCTTTGCTAAACGTGTGAATGAAACAAAACATAACTCCAGATATGATAAGAAGGAACAGTCACAAAACGATCAGAGAATAGTGTGATATGAGCCCTTTATCGTAGATTTGTCTTCTTTTATCAGTGTTAATAATGGTCAAACCTGTTTTTCTTTGTTTTCCTCAGAGTCTGACATTCAAAGGGAAGATGTCGACGAGCCTGAAGTTTAAAGAGAAGGCGACGGACCTGGACACGCGCAGCTACAAGTGCCTCCTCCTCGCGCTCGTCAAACTCATCCACGCCGACCCCAAACTGCTGCTGCACGTGAGTCTCCACAGAACACAGCAGAACACAGCGGAACACAGCGGAACACAGCAGAACACAGCAGAGCACAGCGGAACACAGCGGAACACAGCGGAACACAGCAGAGCACAGCGGAGCACAGCAGAACACAGCAGAACACAGCAGAACACCGCAGAACACAGCAGAGCACAGCGGAACACAGCAGAGCACAGCGGAGCACAGCGGAGCACAGCAGAACACCGCAGAACACCGCAGAACACAGCGGAACACAGCAGAACACAGCAGAACACAGCAGAACACAGCAGAACACAGCAGAACACAGCAGAACACCGCAGAACACAGCAGAGCACAGCGGAACACAGCGGAGCACAGCGGAGCACAGCGGAGCACAGCGGAACACAGCGGAACACAGCGGAACACAGCGGAACACAGCGGAACACAGCGGAACACAGCGGAGCACAGCGGAGCACAGCAGAACACCGCAGAACACAGCGGAACACAGCAGAACACAGCGGAACACAGCAGAACACAGCAGAACACCGCAGAACACAGCAGAGCACAGCGGAACACAGCGGAGCACAGCGGAGCACAGCAGATCACAGCTGAACACAGCTGATCACAGCGGAGCACAGCGGAACACAGCGGAACACAGCGGAACACAGCAGAACACAGCGGAACACAGCGGAACACAGCGGAACACAGCGGAACACAGCGGAACACAGCGGAACACAGCGGAACACCGCAGAACACAGCAGAACACAGCAGAACACAGCGGAACACAGCGGAACACAGCGGAACACAGCGGAACACAGCGGAACACAGCGGAACACAGCGGAGCACAGCGGAACACAGCGGAACACAGCGGAACACAGCGGAACACAGCGGAACACAGCGGAACACAGCGGAACACAGCGGAACACAGCGGAACACAGCGGAACACAGCGGAACACAGCGGAACACAGCGGAACACAGCGGAACACAGCGGAACACAGCAGAACACAGCGGAACACAGCGGAACACAGCGGAGCACAGCGGAACACAGCAGAACACAGCGGAACACAGCGGAACACAGCGGAACACAGCGGAACACAGCGGAACACAGCGGAACACCGCAGAACACAGCAGAACACAGCGGAACACAGCGGAACACAGCGGAGCACAGCAGAACACCGCAGAACACAGCGGAACACAGCGGAACACAGCGGAACACAGCGGAACACAGCGGAACACAGCGGAGCACAGCGGAACACAGCGGAGCACAGCGGAACACAGCGGAACACAGCAGAACACAGCAGAACACAGCAGAACACAGCAGAACACAGTGGAACACAGCAGAACACAGTGTCCTTTAGCCCGGGGTTAGGGTTAGGTATTACGGGGTCACTTTTGTCTCAATAATATTCACAAATGCACAGAGTGATTTACAAATCCTCACTGGTTTGTACATGTGTTTTGATATCCACAAATGCAAATGTAATATGTGTAAATTTTATTTTGGTCTTTATAAACAGATATGTAATGCTGTATATCTTTTTTCAATTGCAAAAAAAAAGCATTTATGAAACTGAACATTCTGTTTCGAAAATGTGATTCGCATCAGTGCCCATCTCATACCACACACACAGACCCATTTAACATGAATGAATTGTCGCCTATAACAGCAGTGCCGTCTACTACAGTGGTCCCCAACCTTTTTATCACCGCGGACCGGCCAACATTGTGCCAACAACATAACCAGTGTGTGAAATACCCGTCAGTATTCGGGGCTCCCCACTTCTGCATATTGAAAATCTACATTTTCAATATGCAGAAGCAAAGTTGTGTATTACAATGTGAGCAAACGAGTGAATAAATGTTTGGTGTCGACACACAGTCAGTGACTTTTCAAGGACCAGGGTTTTCAAGACAATAAGTGGGGACAGAACAGTCACATAACGGGTGAAATAAAGAGCTGTGACCTGAGGTGGTTCTCATGACTGAGGGACGTCCAGTGACCTGCAGTCAGAATGTGTTTGTTGTTCCAACACCTTTTGGTGCTGGGGCTTTGGGGCTGTGCTCGGATGCAGTTGCCTGGAGTTCTGTGTTCACACCTGTCGGGTTGTGGACAGGGCGTTGTCCCACGGTGCTGTTTGCGGGTCGGGCGATGGAGCTGCGGTTTTGGCGGAGGCGGTGGGTCCAGTGGCAGGGGGTGCTGTTGTGTGGTGGGGCGGGTGTGGGTTCTGCTCCTCCGTGTGTTTGTGGATGTGGAGGCGGTGCGGGGGAGAGAAGTTGTCCGTGGTCCTTGTTGCTGATTCTCCGTATGTTTTGAAGTGGACTTTGGGGTTTTCCTCGTGGGCATCGGTGCAGATGTGCCGAGCTTTGGTCCACCTCCTCCAAACGGGACTTCTCAGTTTCGTACTGGTTTACAACCAGATCGTGTAGTTTTTTTTATGTTCCAGCCTTTTTAGGCAGTGTGATGGGTTTTGAGAAGATTTTTTCAAAATAAAAGACTGTTCAGACTCAGATAATAAATTCAAGGGAAATAATTAATTATTTCGTGGGCGGCCGGCGGCCCCGTACCAATTGATCAACTGACTGGTACCGGTCCCCGGGGCCGGGGTTGGGGACCACTGATCTAGTGGATCCCTGTGTATGTGAATCGGCTATTTGTGCATCTGTCTGTTTGTGAATGTCTCAAAAACACATCATACAGGGGGAGTCTGTGAATTTATGTAATTGTTGATCCACAAATGACAAATCAAATTTTACAAACAGCATTTTCAGTTTTAGTAATGTATTTTTTTATTGCAAATTAAAAAAGATTTACAAATACACATCTATTTGTAAAGACCAAAATACAAGTTACAAATATTAAATTTGCACATGTAGATATCAAAACACATGAAACCAATGAGTATTTGTAGATCTCCCTCTGTGCATTTGTGAATATTACTGAGACAAACATAACCTCATCCTGAACATTCTGCTTTTATGAGTGCAGGAAAGAAGACCTACTGAGGTATATCTTTTGGTACATACACACACATATACACACATACACATACACACACACACACACACACACACACACATACACACACACACAAACACACACACACACACACACACACACACACACACACACACACACATACACACACACACACACACACACACACACACATATACACACATACACACACACACACACACACACACACACACACACACACACACACACACACACACACACACACACACACATACACACATACACACACACACGCACACACACACACACACACATACACACACACACACACACACACACACACACACACACACACACACACACACACACACACACACACACACACACACACATACACACACACACACACACACACACACACACACATATACACACATACACACACACACACACACACACACACACACACACACACACACACACACACACACACATACACACACACACACACACACACACACACACATACACACACACACACACACACACACACACACACACACACACACACACACACATATACACACATACACATACACATACACACACTCACACACACACACTCACACACTATACACACACACACACACACTCTCTCACACACACACACACACAGATCATACACAGACACATTGTATAATCAATAGTTGTAGTTGATTTGTCAGATCCATAAGAAGCTTTTTCTCTGTCCTTATAATTCTGGATTTATACATTTTTTAACAGAAGTCGAGAAGTCTCCAAATAACTGCTTCTCTTTGCCCAGAATCCGGTGAAGCAGACGGCGGAGATGCAGAGCAGCACAGCGGAGCTCATCACAGGCCTGGTGCAGCTCGTGCCCCTCACCAACACCACCCAGCTGTCCCAGGAGGCCATGGAGGTCAGAACTGTCTCTGTACTTCTACTATGGCCAGTCTCTGGTAGTATCGTTTAGCCCAGGGGAGGGGGCAAGTATTTTTTCCATGGGGCCACATGAGAAACAAACACATTGTGGAGGGCCGGACCTAAATGCTTAACTCAGTTCTGTATAATATGAATTGTATTTCTTTATAAAAAGCTGTAAATAGCTTCTTTTTTTTTTTGACGCACTGGTCAGACTTTTAAGAGTTTATGTTATGATTAAGCAATGGCAAAGTTAGACTACCTTACAAAAATGTAATTAAAACACCTCTAAAATAAAAGCAATGCAGCTTTAGTCCATGCATGATGTCAAATGATGAAATATGTATTTTGTAATTCCAAATGATCTTAAACAGGCTGGTCAGAGTCGTGTTTGGGCTGTTTAGGCTGTGGGTAGAAGTATTCAAGTCAGATTAGTTACTTCAGAATAATATTACTCAAGTACAAACACCAAAATAAGGTCCAGGAAATTACTCCAGTAAGAATTAAAAAAAAAGTATTCAGGGAAACTACTCAAGTGCTTTGGGGCAACAGCAGCTCGGTTGGTCGAGTGTTTGTCCACGGATCTGAAGGATGTCGGTTCAAATCACCGTTCTCCACATTAACATCATCGGTTGAGCGTCAGATCCACTGACCCACAGGTTGGTGGTGCGATTCCAGCTCCCACAGATGAATGTGTGTGTGAAAGGATGAGCGGCTCCTTGTTGTAAAGCACTTTGAAGGTGGAAAAGCGCGACATAAAAATGTGACCACCTGCAGCCTAAGTGGTCACATTTTTATAGCGCTTTTCTACCTTCAAGGCACTCAAAGCGCTTTACGACAAGGAACCACTCACCCACTCACACACACACTCACACACACACTCACACACACATTCACACACACATTCACACACACACTCACACACACATTCACACACCCACACACACACACACATTCACACATTCACACACCAGTGTACGCAGATGACCAATGTTTGTGTCGAGAGCAGGACTCGAACCTTCGGATCAGTGGACAAACACTCTTACCAGCTGAGCTTCCTCTGCCTGAATCCTTTAAAAACAAAGGAGTTGATAGTGGACTTTAGAAGAACAGCTGCTCACTGCTCCGTCTACATCATGGGCACAGAAAGTGAAGTGTCCTGCTGGAAACACCTGGGTCTGCACAGGACAGCCTCACCTGCTCCACTACTGCAACCAGCACTGTAAAGAAGGTCCACCAACGCGTATGCTTTTTGTGGAGACTCAAGGCTGCTGGACTAGACCCCCAAGTCCTCATCTCCTTTTCCAGATGTGGGGTGGAGCGTGTGTCCCGGTCCATCACAGTGCCGTATGGCCACTGCTCAGCCCAGTACATGAAGGCTCCACAGCGTGTGGTCAGAATGGCAGAGGCAGGGATCTTTATGAAGAGTTTCTTTCTTCAGGTTTAACTTGTAATTTTCTTTTTGAACTGCTGATGAATAAATCTGCTGCACTGTTCCTGTAGTAGGAGTTAAAGGAGGGTGGTTGAATTTCTCTGAGTAGTTTCAGTATTAAAATGGTTGGTATCACCCACCTCTACATTTGGATGAAAGTAAATCATAACAAATGTCTAATTCCTCAGGCCTGTGTTTTGTGTCCAGGCGTTGTTGGTGCTACATCAGCCTGAGACCATTGAGCTGTGGAACCCTGAATCCCCCATAGAGACTTTTTGGGACATCAGGTGAGTGTTTAAGCTGACATCTTTAATAGATTTCAAAATAAATCTCCATGCATTGTTAATATTAGAGCGTAACAAAGATCCCATGTTTCGAGGGAAGCACAAAAAAGTATATGTTTTATACAAATTAAGGGAGATAGTGGTTTGCTCTTGTAAAGATTTCTGGAGTCCTCTTGAGTCAACATGTTAGACTATAGACTGTATAGAGAAGTGGACTAGGCTTGTGTCACCAACAGCATTCGGTTTCTTTTAATGGACAAAATGGTAAAATAAAACCACCGGGATCATGGAGAGAGTTAATATGAACATTTTAAGACCAAAATGACAAGGCTCAGTGCAGCAGTTACAGAGAGAGAGGTCACAATATTCCAGTATAAGTCAGTGAGAGCCAGAGTCAGTAGGAGTCAGTTATGTGGAAGGCGGTAGGGTTGGGTGGTAGGGTTGGGTGTTATGCACATGTTGATACTATTAAACCTTCTCAGCATTTTACTGGGGTATATGGTATTATTGTGACTAATTAAAAATGACTTTGTAGCTGCACCTGAACCATTCAGAAACAGAAGAGCAGCATTATATTTGAAGATGAAGCACAAGAACTTCACCAGTGTGTTTCTCCCTCCATTTAATGACCTGGGACTCGCCAAGACAAGAAAAGTGCAGAAGAGGCAGATTCTGGAATAAAAAGTAAAAGGCGACAGTCCAGGGCGTGTGATATTTCCCACTGCAGCATGTTGTATCTGACAGACCTGTGCTCTCTGCACTTGAAGAAGTTCCCGTCTCCTCCATGAAAGTCTGACTCGCCCTCGGGAACTTTCTCCTCTTCAGCCTCGTCCCCTCTCGACTCTCAGCGTTCAATAAAACGTCTCCATCACAAACTTTTGGGCTCAACATCACACACGAAGCATCAGTCAGGTTATTTTCTTCTTCCTCACTGCCTGTGGATGCAAATCTCCGAGTGGAACGATGTTTGAAGAGGAGAGAGAGCGGAGGGAGAAAGTCCAACTGTGGTGGATCTGGCCTGACGCAGGGTCGGAGCTCTGGCAGCATTTGCTGTCTCTGCCCTGTCATTCGCCAAAATGCTCCTAATATTATATTAGGTCCTTATGTGCTGCAGATTTATTTAATGATGGTATTGAAACTGATACTGTTGGTACTTTTTGATACCTCGGTAAACCGTATTACCGCCCAACCCTAGAATGCAGCAGCTCCATGTTGGCTACATCCATTTATATATATACACAGTCTATGGGTTAGACCCACATTGAACTCAGTCTAAGCAGCCGTGACTTGATGGGTTCTTTATCGTTTCCTAACAGTTCTCAGGTGCTGTCGATGATTTGCCGGAAGCTGATTGGTCAGCAGATTGTAAATGGGACCGAGGTGCTCAAGTGGCTCAGGGAGATCCTCATCTGTAGGAACAAGTTTCTGCTCAAGAACAAGGTACAAATCTCCACCAGCGCCACAGCAGAACGACACCATAAACCAGAGGATCAATCGAGTTTAATCTGTTTATGACATTTTTTACATTTGCAGATTAAGTTATTCAAAAGACTAAACACTAAATAATCTGGTATTTTCTAAGGACACACGTATCTAAATAAAGAAATATTCCAATAATTGGATATTTTCAACCTAAAGCCTTTGTCATGTATGTACTCACAGTGAGAAGAGTAGCCACAACATTTACTCCTGCTTCAGTAATGTATTTTACTCTGTAACTATACTGTTAGTTGAATAAAAGTTTGGTACAGCTTCACGTTTGTCATCTACTCGTATAAAAAAAATCATCAGACTTACAGATTGTGGCTATTAGGATGTAACAATAACCAACAGTGGTGATTTCATATGGTCAGAGGTCTCACAATAATATTGTGTAACATCACAATATATCGAATCCCTTAAGTCTCTTAAATGAACAGTTCTGATGCAAATTGGCTAAAAAAACAGAGGGAACTACATAGACCATGATCCTTTGCTCCTTTTCAGTGCAGATGACATGAAGAAATAACTGTTCTAAGCACTTTTACGTCTTCAATCTTTGGATTAAGTCTTGTGAAGCATTTTTAGAGGAAAAATTAGCATATTCATAGTTTTTGAGCCTCCACAAAATATTGCACTAAATCTGGTGCCCTCAGATGTTTATGGTGAAAATATCGTACAGAGACACATTTAGATATCGTTCCATCCCTAATGACAATAAATGTACCAAATGACTGGTCAAAGCATTTTAGAAGGTCAGAATATCGTAATATCGTGAGCCTCCCCACCATATCGAGAGATTTCCAATATCACAGTAAATATGGTACTGTGAGGTTCATACTAGGACAATATCATATTGTGAGACTGGGCTATTGTTACAGTGGCTATAACTCAAAACATGCACCAATCATTCAAAATACCAAGTAAGCTAAAGATGAGGGAGAACCATTCGAACATGGAGAAAAGCTCTTAATGTAAACTCCTCACACACACTTGAGTTCCCCAGTTTGCCTCTAGGGGTTCCTGAGGAATCTGCTGATGTGTGTTTGACTCCAGGAGTGTGCGACGATGGGCAGTGCCATCCCCATGTGCAGACAGGCTCAGACCAAGCTGGAAGTGTGTCTCTACATGTTTCTGTGGAGTCCGGACACTGAGGCGGTGCTCGTGGCCATGTCCTGCTTCAGACACCTGTGTGAAGAGGCTGACATCCGCAGTGCTGCTGACGAGGTGCCCGTCCAGACCATCCTGCCAAACTACGCCACCTTCAGCGAGCTCGCCTCCGTCAGCAACATGATGGGCACAGGTCAGAGTTTACAAGTTACACAGCGGCACTTGTTTTGACCTTAACCTGAAATTACTGTGGTATTTCATTTATCTATTTTGCATTCAGTGAATTACAGGTCTTTTATATTGCTCCAAAATACACTGAAAACACCCATTCTTACTGTTGCCTCACTACAAATCTAACCTGCAACTAATCTGGTGGTGTTACCTTCTTGTTTCTGTGAAAATGGATCAGTTATGCCTTAAGGTGGAATATTCCAGACAAAGCAGTAACATTTCCTTGGAGACATGATAGACTTTCCACCAAAAAAGTGACTTAAGCCGTATTGGCACAGAATAAATACAACCTGGGGACATCTGCTAATTTGCATATTCCCGCCCCACCTCAGTGTTACTGGCAGTGCATTTGCACAGGATCAGCCAAGTCCGTAAATGACTCTATTTTACTGAAATTACGACCGGATATGTTGTAACATCACCTCTGTTTCTGTCTCTTTTACGCTGCTAAGTAATGAATAAAGTGTGCTAAAAAATAATAATAATAAATGTTCCGTACTGCATGCTGCTTACACGTCATCCAGGTCAGCATCCTGCGAGGATCGTCTCTCTTCTTGGATTTCTTGCCCTTTTTGAGGATCAGTTTCCATGTAGGGTGACATGAGGCTGTGTTATAATTTGCCCCTAAAAAGCTCAAAACTGTGAATCCAAATTTCTACCACAGCCTCCATTACTCAAGCCGGAAAGAGATATAAAAGGTGCACAATATATAGAGAAAAGACCACGGAAATAAAGGGAATAGACAGAAAAGATGCAATTACAACAACAAACACTGAGCTGCAGATTCGCACAGGACGAGTTTTATCACCGGACGTCTGTGTTTGGTGAAATATCGTAGGCAATTTGCGGCAGAATTTTTACTTTACAAATGACAGAGACAGGATTAAGATCTCAGACATCATCCGCAATTATTACAAATCACCAAAGGTCCAGAGGTAACACTAACCCCGTGTGAACAGGGCTATAGTGTGTGCACCTTTTAAAAACTCTCTGTAGAAATCTCAATAGCAGTAGTTTTGATGTAGGTATTTTTATATTTATTTTCTTTATTTAAATGTGTTCTCCTCTTCTCAGGTCGCTCGACATTACAGAAGAGAGTCATGGCTTTGTTGCGGAGAGTAGAGCACCCCACTCCTGGAAACATCGAGGTACCGATTTTAGTGGTTTCCTCACGTTTGGAATCACTGGACTTCAGCATTAGTCTTTAGGATCTGCAGTGTGTGAACAGTTCCTCTGTCTCTGTTCCAGGCCTGGGAGGACACTCACGCCAAATGGGACCAAGTCACCAAACAGATCCTGAACTTCCCCAAAAACAAAGCGGATGACGGACAGGTAAATATTATTCACACTGGACACTTTTCATACTGTTTACAGTGTGGATTCTCCTTCAAGGCATTAAAATCTAATAGAACTCTGAATGAACATGTGGTGAACAGAAGAAGAGGGAAATAATTCAAAACAAATCTATTAATCTCTACTTTACATTGTTATTCTGTTATAGGTGGTTTCATAGCTCAAAAATACCTAGAAAAACAGGCATTCTGACTGTGAGCGGGGTCGCCTCTCCACAGATCTGACCTGTAACTTGGTCTGGTTTAGTCTCCATGAAGATAAAGATTTAATACCACACTGTGAAACATTCCAGACAAAGTAATAACATCTCCATGGAGAAAAGCGTTAGAAGGACCTGAAGCACCAGAAAAGTGACACGTTGGACCTATAAAACTAAAAGCAAATATAGCCGCAAGCGGCGATGATCGGCCCTCACGTGCGCCTACACTGCACCCGGCAAACACCGCGCCCCACAAACACCGCGCCCCGCGAACGCCACCCCGCGAACACCGCGCCCCGCAAACACCACCCCGCGAACACCGCGCCCCGCGAACGCCACCCCGCGAACACCGCGCCCCGCGAACGCCGCGCCCCGCGAACACCGCGCCCCGCAAACACCGCGCCCCGCAAACGAAGTGCCCCGCACTAACCCTAATAACCATAAACCCCAACCACACTTTTCATCTGCTTTACAGTGTGTTATATTCAGGCCAAGATCACGTATTAGTGATTCAAATTTCCCAGGACAACACATCCTCCATCAGAAAAATTACATCGTGCACCTTTAAATGATTTTTGAACAGTGAAAAATTCCCCATGTCCATAATATTTTTTTTGCTCGTAGTCATGCACAGAATTTAATTCCCAAATTTGGTACAAATCCAATAATATAATTATAAAATCCAATATATATTTTAGATTCTTGAGCCACATGTTGATCAGTGCTTCCTCATACCTAAGCGTCCCTGTCCCTCTTGCAGCAGGAGTGGATAAACATGACTGGGTTCCTGTGTGCTCTGGGCGGCGTGTGTCTGCAGCAGCGCAGCACGCCGGGCCCAGCCACCTACAGCCCCCCGATGGGCCCCATGTCCGAACGCAAACACTCCATGATCTCCATGGGCCTGTGTGACGGCCCCATCGGCATCAGCTCTTCCTGCTCCTCCTCCGCCTCCAGCGAGAGCCCCGTCAGCAGGTTCCTGGACAGACTCTTGGCCCTGCTGGTGTGCGGACACGATCGGGTCGGGCTTCACGTCAGGACCAATGTCAAGGACCTCCTGGGGCTGGAGCTGAGTCCGGCTCTGTACCCAATGCTCTTCAATAAACTCAGGAACAGCATCGGGAAGTTCTTTGACACGCAAGGACCGGTGAGTTTGAGCTCAGAATGTTCCAGGTAACATTCAAAACTTTTTAAAATGTTTTTTTAACTTGTTTTGCATGAATTGTGTGGTGCTCTGTGTCTTTTATTTATTTTATTTTATTGCTTTTATTTATTTATTGCTATTCTGTGTTTTTGCTCTTTGTTTACTGGTTTTATTGTAAGACTAATAGTAAGACGAGCATTTATTTATTGATTATTTTATTATTGTTCTTACGTATTTGTGCAGCACTTTGGAAACTGTTTATGAAATGTGCAAGAGAAATAAAGTGGATTGGCTTGAACATGAATAGACACACACCGTGCAATTCTTAAGAAAGGCAATAACACAAAAACAAATAAATACAACAATTAAAAATACATCATGAAATAAATACTGCCGTTATGGTGCCACAATGTCACATGTGATTACAACATGAAGGAAAGACTTGATGCTCAAGACCAGTCTCAGCATTTGACACTATTACGCTAAAAAAACACACACTCACTCTCGCTTCCCCCTTTCTCCCTCACTATGCCCTTCCCTCTCTCCCTCACTCTTCTCTCCTTCCCTCTCTCCCTCACTCTTCTCTCCTTCCCTCTCTCCCTCACTCTTCTCTCCTTCCCTCTCTCCCTCACTCTTCTCTCCTTCCCTCTCTCCCTCACTCTTCTCTCCTTCCCTCTCTCCCTCACTCTTCTCTCCTTCCCTCTCTCCCTCACTCTTCTCTCCTTCCCTCTCTCCCTCACTCTTCTCTCCTTCCCTCTCTCCCTCACTCTTCTCTCCTTCCCTCTCTCCCTCACTCTTCTCTCCTTCCCTCCCTCCCTCACTCTTCTCTCCTTCCCTCTCTCCCTCACTCTTCTCTCCTTCCCTCTCTCCCTCACTCTTCTCTCCTTCCCTCTCTCCCTCACTCTTCTCTCCTTCCCTCTCTCCCTCACTCTTCTCTCCTTCCCTCTCTCCCTCACTCTTCTCTCCTTCCCTCTCTCCCTCACTCTTCTCTCCTTCCCTCTCTCCCTCACTCTTCTCTCCTTCCCTCTCTCCCTCACTCTTCTCTCCTTCCCTCTCTCCCTCACTCTTCTCTCCTTCCCTCTCTCCCTCACTCTTCTCCTCCTCTCTCCCTCACTCTTCTCTCCTTCCCTCTCTCCCTCACTCTTCTCTCCTTCTCTCTCGCCCTCACTCTTCTCTCCTTCCCTCTCTCCCTCACTCTTCTCTCCTTCCCTCCCTCCCTCACTCTTCTCTCCTTCCCTCTCTCCCTCACTCTTCTCTCCTTCTCTCCCTCTCTGTCTTCAGGTTCCCATAAATGACACAAACACTCAGTTTGTGGAGCAGACCATCGCCATCATGAAAAACCTGCTGGACAACCACACCGAGGGCAGCTCCGAGCACCTGGGCCAGGCCAGCATCGAGACTATGATGCTCAACCTCGTCAGGTCGCACCTCGGCCACAGAAGGACAAATTCAACACTCTTCTTTGGAGTAAATGTGCTGAAGAATGTGTTTGTTTATGTTGTAGATATGTGAGAATTCTGGGAAATGTAGTCCACGCCATTCAGATCAAAACCAAACTGTGCCAACTGGTGGAGGTGATGATGGAGCGGCGCGACGACCTCTCCTTCTGCCAAGAGATGAAGTTCAGGTACATTTATTACTACTATTACTGTAATTCCCGGACTATTGAGTGAACCTGAAGATAAGACGACTATATTTCAACTACATTTTAAAAGAAAAAGAATCATCCATATATAGAGGCTGCTCTTGTCTATAAGCCGCAGGTGTCCATGTTGTAACTTGAGATATTTACACAGAAAGATGTTTTTTTCTTTGTAATTAAATACTGGTACGTGCTTTTTCTGAACAGTGCTTGTGACGCGGCAGTAAAGCCACAGGATTATCAGACTGCATCACTTTGTGCTCGATTGCGCATGTCTCCTGCAGAAAGAGCCGCTGTCCTGTCTGGTATCATGTCAGTGTCTTGTAGGATTTCAGCAGATTTCAGCCTCTCCCAGGGGAGGGGTTAGTTCGCTCAGGTATAAGAGTCCAGCTACTGAAGTTTGAGACCTTTCTTCTTGTCATTTATGCCTCCATTGGCCAGACCGGCCTGTCAAAGCCTGATCCCGTCAGATCTCAGAAGCTCAGCAGGGCCTGGTCAGTACTTGGATGGAGACACTGGGAATTCCAGGTGCCACAGGGGGGCGCCAGCCACAAAAACTCTTGTTGTGTCCTTAGGCAAGACACTTCACCCACATTGCCTAGTGTGAAAGTGGTGTGTGAGTGATGGTGGTGGTTGGAGGGGCAGATTGGCAGCTTCGCTTCTGTCAGTCTAGAGTGAGTGAATATTCCTCTGTAAAGTGTCTTTGAGTGTCCAGAAATGCGCTGTATAAAACAGATGCATATTTATAATAATAATAATAATAATAATAATAATAATAATAATAATAATAATAATAATAATAATAATAATTATTATTATTATTATTATTATTATTATTATTATTATTATTATTATTATAATAATAATTATAATAATAATAATAATAATAATAATGATTATTATTACCACAGACAGTGGCACTTTCTGGGGTTCAAAGTGTGAGAAAAAATAGTGGCTTATAGTCCGGAAATTACGGTACTATTATTATTACTTTACTTTACTTTACTTTAATCTTTATTTGAGGGCCAATGCACAGAAACATTAAATCGAAAGACAGAGATGCACTGCACCAGATTATAGCTGAATAGCTCGTTTCCATCTGTAGTCCCTTTTTACATAAATAAACAGGGCACATTCCCCTTTAAGTCTCTAAATTTATCTAAAACTTTCCCAACATTCAAACCTCAGTGATACAGTCACAGTCAAACACCATCAGACAATTACAGAACCACTGTATCATTCACTGCATTTCACTCTGTATCTGTCCATTTATCCATCAGATTACTTCATATTTACACATCCTCCTGTAACACAGAGTCATTTATATAGAGGGAGAAGAGCAGAGGTCCCAGACTGGATCCTTGCGGCAGGCCGATGTTAATAGCAGCACGTGTGGAGGTGGCATCGTTAATGCGAACACACTGAGAACGATCAGATAAATATGATTTTAGCCCAGTCAGGATACTGACCGACAGACATCTGTCTGATAATCTCTTATTATCCCTACAACTGTTACTGCTGCTAATATTACTACCATTACCACTAATTTAACTGCTTTTTCACCTAACAGTAAAAAATGAAAAAAAATACTCTAGTTACTTAAAGAGTATGTAAACAAATCTATAAGAATAGTAAAGAGGATGCTGATCTCCTCCCTGTCCTCTGTAGGAACAAGATGGTGGAGTATTTGACCGACTGGGTGATGGGGACGTCCAATCAGGCGGCAGACGATGACATCAAGTGCCTGACCAGGTGAGTCACAGGTGCAACTTTTCGGTTGGGGGTCCATCATCTTCATCTTCTCTGCTTGGAATGTTCCACAGTAAGACATTAAACATCTATAGCTTACATTTATTGAATTATAGGTGGTTTTATTGCTCAAAAATGCCTAGAAAAGCCTGTTACTTGGACTGGTTTGGTCTCCATGAAGATAGAAAGGTTTTAATGCCATACTGTGAAACATTCCAGATAAAGCAATACCATTTCTACGGATGTGATGATGTGCCCCCGTCATCACATTCTAGAGTCTGAAAACCATAAATTTCTTACATAGGAAATATTGGTTGGATGAAATACAGAAATTGACAGTCCTTTGCAAATGATCACACGTCTTTGGACCAACCAAGTTTGTGTGTTTTTTTGTTTTTGCAGAGATCTGGACCAGGCGAGTATGGAAGCTGTGGTGTCTCTTTTGGCTGGTTTACCGCTGCAGCCCGAAGAGGGAGACGGGGTCGAACTCATGGAGGCCAAATCTCAACTCTTCCTCAAGTAAGAAACTGAAATCAGCTCCATCTGACTCTGTTTCACCCATCCTCTACTCCATCTGACCCTCTCTTCTGCTTCCTCTACTCCATCTGACCCTCTCTTCTGCTTCCTCTACTCCATCTGACCCTCTCTTCTGCTTCCTCTACTCCATCTGACCCTCTCTTCTGCTTCCTCTACTCCATCTGACCCTCTCTTCTGCTTCCTCTACTCCATCTGACCCTCTTCTGCTTCCTCTACTCCATCTGACCCTCTCTTCTGCTTCCTCTACTCCATCTGACCCTCTCTTCTGCTTCCTCTCTTCCATCTGACCCTCTCTTCTGCTTCCTCTCTTCCATCTGACCCTCTCTTCTGCTTCCTCTACTCCATCTGACCCTCTCTTCTGCTTCCTCTACTCCATCTGACCCTCTCTTCCGCTTCCTCTCTTCCATCTGACCCTCTCTTCTACTTCCTCTACTCCATCTGACCCTCTCTTCTGCTTCCTCTCTTCCATCTGACCCTCTCTTCTGCTTCCTCTCTTCCATCTGACCCTCTCTTCTGCTTCCTCTACTCCATCTGACCCTCTCTTCTGCTTCCTCTACTCCATCTGACCCTCTCTTCTGCTTCCTCTACTCCATCTGACCCTCTCTTCTGCTTCCTCTACTCCATCTGACCCTCTCTTCTGCTTCCTCTACTCCATCTGACCCTCTCTTCTGCTTCCTCTCTTCCATCTGACCCTCTCTTCTGCTTCCTCTACTCCATCTGACCCTCTCTTCTGCTTCCTCTAATCCATCTGACCCTCTCTTCTGCTTCCTCTAATCCATCTGACCCTCTCTTCTGCTTCCTCTACTCCATCTGACCCTCTCTTCTGCTTCCTCTACTCCATCTGACCCTCTCTTCTGCTTCCTCTACTCCATCTGATCTTCTCCTCTGCATCTTCTTCGTTTTCTCTCCCTCTCCTGTCTACTACCACATGTACATCTGTGCCACATATTTTTTCTCTGCCTTCTCTGTACCGTCCACTGTTCCATATAGATTAAATCTCCCTCCTCTCAAAAAACTATCTTGGCCTGAAAAAGTTATCTATAATTTGGTCATGTGTTCCTCCTTTGGCTCCTCTTTTATTTCTCTTCTGTGCTTTGCAGGTACTTCACTCTCTTCATGAACCTCCTGAACGACTGTTCGGAGGTGGAGGATGATGGGCAGGCGGTGGGTGGGCGTAAAAGGGGCATGTCTCGACGGCTGGCCTCCCTAAGACACTGCACCGTCCTCGCCATGTCCAACCTGCTCAACGCCAACGTGGACAGCGGCCTCATGCACTCCATCGGTAACAGCTCGCTCCAGTGCTAATATCAGTGAACCTGCTTTATGGTTCACTGTGATCATTGGGCCTGTGCACATGAAACAAAAACACAAAGTTCAGTGTTTGTGGGGAAAATGATGTGACATCAGAGCCTGGTTAGAACACTTTAAAAAATGCACTTGATGTCATTTATTATATAGGCTTTACTGAGCAATAATGCACAAAAGATTTAATACTGTACTGTATCTAAAGTCTTATGACATGATTGTCTACAAATGCTACTTTTTATGAAGCTCAAACAGGGCTCTGCAGTGCACCCATTTCACTCGCATTTGCGAGGAAATATTTCGTCGTGCGAACGAGAAAAACAAAACAGTCGCATCTGTGCGAGTGCTTCTGCAGCACAATGAGGAGCTGCACACAGACGTAATGTGACGAGTTAAACGTTCTACATGTATCAAACATTAGGGGCAAACTCACACTAGGACTTCAGAATCGTGCCTAAGCCTGGATCACCCCTAAAGCGCGGCACGCTTTCCCAGCGCGAGCGCAACCGAACACCTCCAACCGCCCACGACCCCAGCGTACGAGCTCCGGGTGTGCGGCGATATCACTCATAGAACAAACTCCGCTTCAAAACACACCCACAACCCTTTAAACGAGGAGCGGCACCACAGCAGGACCCACACCTGTCCCACCACAGCAGGACCCACACCTGTCCCACCACAGCAGGACCCACACCTGTCCCACCACAGCAGGACCCACACCTGTCCCACCGCTCAGTAGATTCCCCTGTGCCGCTGGACTTCCCTGTCTAAAGCGAGAGCTTTGTCTCGGTCTTGTCTCGGACTCGAGCGCATTTGGACTCGGTCACGTCACGGACTCGATGTCTGAATACTGATGCATCATATTTCATTACGGCCGCTGCTGTCGCCAATAAACTTGTACCAGTGTGTGGGACCTGTGTGCTGGAGCCCGTGGACACTGCACCACCAGCGCGCGGCTCGTCCACAGCTCCACCCTCAGCCTGCGTCACAGGGCAGGTTAAACATCTGCCCTGTGAAAAAAACTAATTTTATGTCCGTGTCGCACAGAGCAGAGCTACGGCACAGAGCAGGCGATATGTGGGCTGAAGTTTGCCAAAGAAAATGCCAAATAAATCTGTTTGTCACAACTCCAGGAATTTGAAAATACAGGTTTAAAAATTCTACCCACTTTATTCACATCGAAGCAGTTTTGTGTAAAGTGCAGTGGAAGTTCTGTTAAAGAAGAGGTTCTCAAACTGTGGGGAGTGTTGTGTTTTAGTTTTAGTTTCTCCTCGAGTGATGCAGAAAAGAGGAGCCACTGTCTGTGTGAATGTTCTTGTCTGTTCGCTTAGGTCCACAAAGGGGCGCAGAGTGTTTCAGTGCAGCACAGTCTGTTTGGCTTATTTTAAGTTTAAATGAATATTAATCACATAAAATGGAGACAGACTGATTAAAACACAGTGATTGTGCAGGAAAAGTACATAATTCAGTCATAATTCTTTTGTGTTTTTTGTATAAAATTCATTCAAATAAGTTGCTGTGCGCAAGTTCTGCACTGTAATAAACGTTCAAAACTAAAACCTATTTGTGCCCCAATTGTTTTTTTTGACTTAGGGGCAAATGAGCTCCTGAAAAAAAAGTTAGTGTAGAGCCCTGAGCTCAAATATAATTTTGAGGCCAGAAATGTCTCTGATGTGATATTTGTACATTGGAAATTCAACATTTTAGTTAATTTTTTTTTATTGGTAATGATTTTTTTGGCTGTGTTTGAAATCCCCGTAGAACAGATTAAAATAAGCCCACGTGTCTTTCAGGTCTGGGTTACCACAAAGACCTGCAGACCAGAGCCACGTTCATGGAGGTCCTCACAAAGATCCTGCAGCAGGGGACAGAGTTCGACACTTTGGCTGAGACGGTTTTGGCCGATCGCTTTGAGCGTCTGGTGGAGCTGGTCACCATGATGGGAGACCAGGGCGAGCTGCCCATCGCCATGGCTCTCGCCAATGTGGTGCCCGGGTCACAGTGGGTCAGTGCAGTCACTGTTTTTATGAGAAATGCTTTGATCCTGTCAAGCCAAGTTATGGACTTTTCCTTCAAAACATTAAACATATGGTTCTCCATGAAGTTCCTCATGTAAAAAGTATTGGGGAAGCTAATACTCCATTTTGAAAAGTATCATATAGTGTCTGTGTTCCTGATGCCTCCTGGACCTGTTCATGTTCTAGAGAAAACCCCAGGGAAGATCCAGGACACATGGTCTGTGTGTTTCTGTGGGAACATCTCTGGATCCCAAAACAAACATTAGTTTAGACAGTGGCTGCAGTTACCTGCACACTAAAAATGTGATTCTGATTTCTTTTTTTTGTTGTTGTTGGGAGATTATTAAAATATAAATGTCAAGTAAATATGAGGAGAACACTGATTTTGTTCTGAATATCGGTCCTTGATTAAAAATTCTTGCAGTTTGCATGTTTTCTAATTATAGCAGCGCTGAATTGACCTGTTTTAAGGTCATTGTTTCTTTTCTCTCTCTGCAGGATGAGTTGGCTCGTGTTCTGGTGACTTTATTCGACTCCCGTCACCTGCTCTATCAGCTGCTCTGGAACATGTTTTCTAAAGAGGTGGAGCTGGCTGACTCCATGCAGACCCTGTTCAGAGGAAACAGCCTGGCCAGCAAGATCATGACCTTCTGTTTTAAGGTGCGCTGCACTAACACCAAACTGCCTCTACTGTCAGGGGCAAAGCTGAGCTCATTTAAAACAGTTACCATGAATATGGTGGTGTACAAATGAAGAATAAATCCTGTATGTAAGATAACAGTGCAATAGACGTCTAAAGCATCCACTATTTGTTCCTATGGTATTTTATGGTATTTTGTGTGGACAGACTTTTATATTATTTATTCTAGCGTATAAAAAAATAGCCAGGCTAAGTATTTTAAAGGTGCACTGTGTAATCTTTCTGCTTGTCTCCGTGCTCTAAGTGCATCAGACCGGTAACTGTCACCTGATGTTTCCATGAAAATATACATATATCCTTAATGCCCTAACTTGGAACATTTCAAACGATGCAATAACATCTCCACAGAGACAAGTTACATGGTGCATCTTTAAAAAGATTTAAGACTGTGGAATCTAAATGTCTGTATGATGTTCCATGTGTTGCTGTTTGAAGGTCTATGGAGCGGCGTATCTGCAGAAACTGTTGGAGCCTCTTTTACGAGGCGTGATCACGACCCCTGAACACATCAGCTTTGAGGTGGACCCCACCAGGTCAGTGTGGGACAGAGGAAGACACGATGGGCCGAACATCTGGATTCTGTCTGATCCAGCTGAATGTGTCCACTGGGGGGCGCTGTACTGTGTCTTTTGGCACTTCACTCTACCTTTCGTGCATAATGGAAATAAAACCATTGATTGTTATTAGAAAAGCCGTGATCACATGGTTAAAGCCACAATATGTAACTTTTTAGCCAAAAAATGGACCAAAACAAAATCATGTTCTTAAAAAAATGTTTATTGCACTGAAAAACTTGGCACATGTCTCTAGATTAGCCCTCAAATAGCAATTTTCAGTTTGATTTCAAAGTTATTGTGCAGCCCGAATCCAAATGATCCGTTATGAAGCTAAATGTTTATCATGTTTCCTTCAGACTGGAGCAGGGGGAGAACCTGGAGGAGAACCAGAGGAACCTTCTGCAGATCACCGAGCGCTTCTTTCAGGCCATAATCGGCTCGTCCAGCGAATTTCCACCTCAGCTCCGCAGCGTCTGCCACTGTCTCTACCAGGTACGAGACCCCGCCCCCTGACCTCGCCACGACCCCTAACGACCCCTGTGTGACCCCCTCCATGACCTCGTCGCGACCCCACTGCTCACTCACAGCCGATCTCTGCTCACTGCTCTGCACACTGTCCACTAAATGTCGCGCTCAAAGATATTTGATCAGTATTTTCCTGATAAAGTTGGTCGTATTTATCGATGTATCGAAGCTTTTACTCATTGGCTCAAAAGTACTGTGATTATTCAGTCATATATTCGGGGAGTGGCTTAACTTCTTTCCCTGTTCTTTACAGATACATTGGGATTGTGCCCCTTGATACTGTATTATCTGCAACTCAGTCCTTTGTAAACAAGAAGGGCTGAATAAACCTTTGGCTCAAACTGCCTTAAAGTTTAAACAGATTCAAATATGTCCTTTTGATTTTATTTTTTAAAGAGGGAGTATTGCACTAAATCGACTTTTTTAAGCTTTCTACCATGTTTTAATGTTGTTCCCTCATCAAAAGAGTTCTTCGACAATTTTCAGACGTCATCCATGCATGTTTGAGTAATTTAGCGATCTCTCTCTGGCCCTATTCTAACCCTCCTTACAGTTAGTTGTTTTATCCGAAGCACAGCCCACAAGGCTGTTATTTTTCTACGAGCCTGATTCAAACCCGTATACAACAAATTGACAAATCTGATCTTTTTCATTTTTTTTTCTAATTTATTTATAACTTTTTATATTTATAACTTTTTTGTGCACATAAAAAAGTGTCATAATGTCACCAAAAAATTAATTAATAATAAAATATTTAAAAAAAGATATAAAATAAATAAAAACTACTACTATGACTACTACTAATAATAAATTATAGTAATAACAAATGATAGTAATAATAAATGAATACAGAGAAAGTAATGGGTTTATAAAACAAATTAATAAAAATAAAAATCTGAGTTTCATTAGCCGGATGCACGTTTTAATGTTTTTGCTGCATAAATCACTTTGAAAACAGTAGAAGGAAACATGGTGATGAAAATATGGTAAAGTTAACTCCGTCCAAGTGCACTAACCCCTCTTTAAGAACAGTACAAAGATCTGACCTGAGTTCAGTGCACGTCGCTTCACTGCTTTCATCTCATTCACACTAAACTCCACGGGGCATTTTCTTCCTCTTAAAGCTGCTTCATGCTTCTCACCAACTGCTCTGTTGGCTGCAGCACAGGAGGAACCGAGTGACACAGGGACTTTCAGTGAGTGGGTCTGAGAGCCGAAGAGCCTGTGAGAGCCGACCTGAGTTTTACTCTCTGAAAAACACAACTAGTAATTTTATGATTTGAATCGGTCCAAAGTTATTCTTCACTTACCTCCTCCTGCAGTCTAATCACCGCTGAGATAGAAGCGCTTTTCACAACTTCCAGAGCGATTGATTGGATAATAGTACACAGACAGCACACAGTGGACTTATTTGCACCTCAGGAGCTGCTCATGTGATATATCTGCCGTATGGTTTAATGCTCCTCTCTGTAAAATGGTTCTTCAATGGCCCCTGGAGATGTTGAGTTGAGTTTTAGCCATTCAATCAATTGACAAGATAAAACAATGTTTTTTGGCCAAATGAGCGCGTGACATCATACCTGCCATGTTCTCTTACTAGATGGATGAATAAATATATATTACAAAATAGCAGCAACAGTGAGACAAACATAATAAAGAATCACGGCAAATGTGAATCAAATGTTTTGCTGAAAGTGTCTGCACTTTGCTTAGCCTGGACCCACACAACATGGGTTCTTAAATACTGTGCAAAATAGTAAAACAAATGAAAGAACACATATTATGCGAAATAAACTCTTTGAGAAAACAGACCTGGGGTTATTTTGGGGGTATTTTGCTTCAGTGATGCCTGTAATATGGATTTCGGGCAGGAAGTTCATTTGCTCTGAGCCGTCACTAAATATTTGGCTCTAATTTTCTCAGGATTCTTATGTCTCCTCCCAAAGTTTATAGAGAGACTGCAAAACTTCTGTCACCATTTTATTTCTTGTTTTCCTCATATGAGTGACATCAGTGCACCTGACAGGGCTTCTCAGGTTTGTACAAATTGTTTTCCTTCCTGTTTACAGACGGATCCTGTGGATTTTCTAACGTTACGGCAGTGACCACAACTTATGAAAAACAAGTTTGTGATAAAGAAATTAGCGTTGCTAAAATTGTTTTGCTTTAACTCGTTAATAAAGCAACATTTTTGACAGCACTACAAGTAGAAGTTCATTAGTCAACGCTAGTTTTTTCCACATGGTAATTCCCTTTGCTGCCACAAGATGGAGCCCAACACCAGATCCCAGGCCTCTTGCTTCTTACCAAAGCTATTTGAAGTTCTACAACATGAGATACCAAAGCAAAAGTATTCAAGAGCATATTGGAAAGTCAGTAACAGCACACATAATGCATACTATGTGTTCTTTCAGGGTTCTAGCCAAAAATAAGTATTTTTTAATGTAATTGGTGCTGCAGAGAGCCACGAGGAGAACAAGCAAACTCTGCAGGGTTCCACTCGATCCAAACCCCAGGACCTAACGAGGCTTCTGACCCCTGTGCTATTCCGCCAGGACCTAACGAGACTTCTGACCCCTGTGCTATTCCGCCAGGACCTAACGAGACTTCTGACCCCTGTGCTATTCCGCCGCTCAGTCGCTACATGCTCCAGCCACACGCTAACCACACAGCAGTGCATGGACTCCTGTGCCGCCAGGCAGTGAGCCGTACCAATCTAACATCACCGACTCTTTACCAAACTGTACTTCCTCTCCACCGATTGCCCTGTGCAGAGCTACAGCGCCACCTGCTGCCTGTCTGTGTCTGTTGTGTTGGTTGGCCGGTGCTGTGACCATTTTGCCATCTCTGTTCTGTAGGCTACTTGCCACTCTCTACTGAATAAAGCTACAGTAAAAGAAAAAAAGGAAAACAAAAAAGCAGTAAGTTTTTGGAGACTTTCACAAGCAACTTTTAATTTTATCATTTTTTTCATTTACACGACCAGGCAAAGGTTCGGACCCCTCTCGTTCAGTGTGTTTTTTTCTTAGATTATTACTTTTTACATTTCAGATACACACAGAAGACACCAAATATAAGATAAAGATGTACAGAAAAAGGATGATGTGTGAAGAAAAGTCAGGATTGTCTATTTTTCAAAATCGAAAATATGTTTTGAGTATTTTTGTTTGTCTACTACTTCCTTTTCGTGTCCATTCATAATTTTGATGTCTTCATTGTGAATCCACAATGTAAATCGTCCTGGAGATAAAGAAGAAACACAAATAAACGAGAGTGCGTCCGAACGTTTGACGGGCCGTGTAAGTTTGATTGGCGTTGATTTGGTGTCTTTTGGAGCTGGTTCTGTTTTATTCTTTTATATAATTTTCCATATATTCCCTATGATTTGAAATCATTGTACTAATACCGGCGTCATTATTAACAGTGGGAACAGCGGCTCTGTCTCTTCCTCTGTCTGTTTGCACCTCAGGAGACATTTTCTCAGAACATCTAAAGAAAAATAAAATAAAATAACTTGTAAGTCGATGTAAATTAATTGTTACATAAAATAATTTCCTTGGTTTAATAATTTCCTTTTGTAAAGACTGAATGACTGAATGACGGCTCTCATTATCGCCCTCTCCTGACCAGACGATTCCGTCGCTTCAACTGAATCGGTCGCAACTTTCTGTACATTTATGTTGAAAAAAAAGCACCTTTAAATGAAATTGGCCCTGTCTAACTTTCCTTGGAGACGTCATTGCTGTGCCTGGAATGTTCCTCACTATGGCATTAAACTCTGGTGATCAGGCCAAGTTATAGGTCGCATCTGTGGAGAGGCGACCCCGCTCACGGTGAGAATGTTTTATTTTATTTTTTCCATTCAGAGTATTGTTTTAGCAATAAAAAACCCTAAACTGAGTAAATGCAAAGTAGATGCGTAATGCCGTACTGTGGAACATTTCAGGCAGAGCAATTACAGCTCATGAAGACAACAGGTGGCGACCCCCTCACTAGAAAAGTTACATGATGCACCTTTAATGTGGTCTCTGGGGAAATCATATTTAGGGATGGAGCAAATCATATTGACTGTAAATAACAAATAAAAAAGAATAAACATGAATGAAATACTTCAGAATCAGTATTGGGTATTTGTAGATTTAATTTTACACCTCTGGTCATGTGCTGGAAAAAGCTGTTTTATTAAGACGGTAAGAAAAACACACATTTACTTATCAGGACAAGTTCTCAAATGTTTCGTCATCATATTTCATATAAACTTCCTGTACCTGAGTTTTACTGTCTTAAAAACCCGAAAAAATACATCTTATTCATTTGAACCCATTTGTGGAGGTCCAGGGTCGTTCCTCACTTCCCTTCTGCATTTAGAGCCTCCCAATGATTCACTATGATGAGTTTATCAGCCCTTTGCACAGTTTTTAGAGACCGGACGGCAATGTTAACAACTCCCACCACCATGCTGCAGTGCACTTCCTGATTATGGGGCAGTAAAACTGTTTATAATTTGATGCATCATCTTATACAATATATCTGTACTGTGGCCAGGTCTGTCACCAGAACACATTCTGAAGGAAATACAAATAAATGACACTGACACAGTAATCCTAATACAGGACCCAGAAACTCTTCTAATAACGACAGTATTTTAATGAGAATGGACAGCAGCAGATAAATGAAACACTTAATGAGTCACAGGAGTGATTTCTGCAGCCCTCTTTAGCTCCAGTCCAATTGTACTGAGGAAGTTTAACAAAATGTTCCCACTAATGCAAAGAAAAAGTAGCCCAGATAAATATGAGCCCCAAAAATACTTTGTCCATTCATCATGTATTGAACAATAAGTCGATGTAGTAATTAGTGACAGACCTAATGGGGGAAAGACTAATGTTGCTGAAATACAGAGAAACACTGGTACAGGGCCTTTAAAAAGCTCCAATCTAAATATGAACCATTCATCAACTTTCATATTTTTTGCTATACTGTCAAAAACAGCGCTTAGTGACTTCAGAGACATGTTTGTTAAAATGGTGTTTGTTTCACTTCCTGCTGTGCTTTTTTGATATTTTTTGTGCATTTTCTCATTTCACTTCTTCTGTGGCAGCTGCACACTGTCAGAGGAAGGATCCACACCAAATTACAACAGACTCAGCTCACAGCGAGGACATTATACATACAATAAAACAAAGTTTTAAACTGCTGTCAAAGCTGCTGTCCCAGGACTGTTGTGAAGTACTACTGTGTTTAAGGGACCATATGTAAGAGTTACAGTCAACATGGACTGTGTCCCCAGATCTGTGGTGAACATGTTAAAATAGAATCATATATATATAAATAAAAACAAACGCATTTCTCACCTTCCTCGGTGGTTGGTCTCTCACCCTCATCAGCTCAGGTTCTACCAGAGGCCTGGGAGCTTGAGAGTTCTTCAGTATCTTTGCTGTTCCAGTACTGCACTTTTCTGTCCTTCATGTCTGTTGTCCTTCCTGGGATCTGCTGCAACCACTCATCCAGTTTGGGGGTCACGGCCCCGAGTGCTCCGATCACCACAGGCACCACCGATGCTTTCACCTTCCAGGCCTCTCCAGCTCTTCTTTGAGCCCCTGGTATTTCTCTAGTTTCTCATGTTCCTTTTTCCTGACATTACCATCGCTCGGTATTGCAATGTCCACCACCACGGCTTTGTTCTCTCGCTTATCCAGAACCACGATGTCTGGTTGGTTCATCACCATTCTGTCAGTCTGTATCTGGAAGTCCCACAGGATCTTGGCTCATTCTCCACCACCTTTGGAGGTGTTTCCCACCTTGATCCTGGGGTTTCCAGCCCGTACTCTGCACAGATGTTTCTGTACACTATGCCCGCTACTTGGTTATGTCGCTCCATGTTTCCCTGCAGCATCTTACACCCTGCAGTTATGTGCTGGACTGTCTCAGGCACTTCTTTGCACAGCCTACACCTTGGGTCTTGTCTGGTGTGGTAGATCTGGGCCTCTATTGCTCGGGTGCTCAAGGCTCCTGTGCTCCAGGATGAGCCTCTGTGTGTCCTTCAGACCAGCCCTCTCCAGCCATTGGTAGGATTTCTTGATATCAGCCACTTCAGTTATGTTCCGGTGGTTCGCCCCGTGTAGGGGTTTGTCCTGCCATGATGGTCCCTCCAGCACCTCTTCCTCTGCCCCACTGTCTGAGACATTCTCTGAGCGTCATCAGTCTGGGCCTTGTCACTGATGTACTTGTGGAGCTTGGATGTTTCATCCTGGACAGTGGTTCCCACACTCACTAGTCCTCGGCCTCCTTCCTTCCGGCTCGTGGACAGTCTCAGGGTGCTGGACTTGGGATCTTGGGATGAACCCTCCTGCAGGTCAGGAGCTTTCGTGTCTTAACATCTGTGGTCTGTATCTCCTCCTTTGGCCAGTGCATGATTCCTGCTGGGTATCTGATCACTGGCAGGGCGTAGCTGTTTATTGCCTGCGCCTTGTTCTTCCATTGAGCTTCTTAGGACCTGCCGTACTCTTTGCAGGTATTTGGCTGTCTCCGCTTTCCTTGTTGCCTCGTCAAGGAGCCATTTGCCTGTGGGATACCAAGGTACTTGTAGCTGTCCTCAATGTCTGTTATTGTTCCCTCTGGGAGTGAGACCCCCTCTGTGTGGACTACCTTCCCTCTCTTTGTCACCATCCTACTACACTTCTCGAGCCCGAATGACATTCCAATGTCTGTGCTGTAGATCCTGGTGGTGTGGATCAGTGAGTCGATGTCTCGCTCGCTCTTAGCGTACAGCTTGATGTCGTCCATGTAGAGGAGGTGACTGATGGTGGCCCCGTTTCTGAGTCGGTATCCATAGCCAGTGCAGTCGATTATTTGGCTGAGGGGGTTCAGACCTTTGCAGAACAGCAGTGGGGACAGTGCATCTCCTTGGTATATGCCACATTTGATGGTCACTTGTGCAAGTGTCTTGCCATTGGCTTCAAGGGTGGTTTTCCACAACCGCATCGAGTTTGCAATGAACGCCCTTAGAGTCCTGTTGATATTGTACAGCTCCAGGCATCAGTGATCCATGTGTGTGGCACTGAGTCATAGGCTTTCTTGTAATCAATCCAGGCAGTGCACAGGTTGGTCTGACGGGTTCTGCAGTTACGAGCGACTGTTCGGTCAACCAGGAGTTGGTGTTTGGCTCCCCTGGTGTTTTTGCCGATGCCCTTCTGTGCTGCACTTATGTATTGATCCATGTGCCGCTTATCTTAACCGCGATGATGCCTGACATGAGCTTCCATGTTGTGGAGAGACAGGTTATTGGCCGATAGTTGGATGGGACTGTACCCTTTGCGGGATCCTTCAGTATCAGGATCGTACGCCCTTGGGTGAGCCATTCAGGGTGAGTCCCATCCCTTAGCAGCTGGTTCATTTGTGCTGCTAGGCGCTCGTGGAGAGCAGTGAGCTTCTTTAGCCAGTATGCGTGGATCATGTCAGGGCCTGGTGCTGTCCAACTTTTCATGCCTGAGACTCTTTCCTGGATGTCTGCCACTGAGATGGTAACTGGATTCTGTTCAGGGAGGTTTCTGTGCTCTGCTCTCAGACCCTCCAGCCACTGTGCATCGGTGTAATGTGATGCTTCCCTTTCCGCACTTCCTTGATTTTAGCCTTTTGCATGGTGGGTATCGTATGTCATGGCTCCCATGGCTCTTATAGCCCAACACTTCTGAAGTGTATATCAGCTCACTGGTCTCAGTGATGGTTGGATATATATATATATATCTATATCTATATCTATATCTATATATATATATATATATATATATATATATATATATATATATATATATATATATATATATATATATATATATGTATGTATTTGTATATGTATATATGTATGTATATGTATATATGTATATATATATGTATATATATATATATATATATGTATATATATATATATATATATATATATATATATATATATATGTCCCATTTATTTGTGTTGTACTTTGGTGTTCTGGTTCTCCAGATGAAGATCCAGTCAGAAAGCAGAATGAGCCCACATGAGTCTCATATTTGGTTTGCCAGTTTCAATACTGAAATCCAATGGGTTTAAACCTAAAAGCATCTCTCTGCAGCCAGTCATGAAGCTGTGCTAGTGCAGCCTCTGCAGCTCAGGGAGGGAATTCTGCATGAGGCATGGCCTTTGCATATCATGAGAATGGGAAAGAGATAGAGGACACATACAAATGAAGGCACTGGCAATCCATGTTCAGTTGTGATTGTAACCCATTTTTATTTTTAAAAAAGAGCACAGGCTCCATATAGTTCCTTTATGATTAGTTTTGTATCTCACATTTTATGTCGTCTTGTCCTGTGTTAAGGAGATATTTCTCAGCTCGTACTAGTAGCAGTATAAACATGAAACCAAAATACCTCTTCTGAATCTTGCATACAGTGAAGAGTAGGTCGAGTGCAGAGGGAATATTTTTGTCATAGGTCGACACACGGGCTTCTTTGTTGTTTCATCTATAGAACTCTCCATTCTCCCTGTATTTCTGTGTAATCCTCTCTGATGATTGTCTTAGAAAATGCTCTCCTGTAAAGAGTGGAAGATGGACTCGGTGTTGTGGTCCTGCTGCTCAGGGTTTGGTGAACGTCCGTCTGCAGATCAGACTCACTCAGCTGCTAGAATGTCCTGGTCCTTGGGTTTGTCATTGAACGTTACACTCGGTCATGGTACAAATCGCCCACATGAGACTGATATAGATTTACCTTAAAATGAACAAACTTGAAATGTGCTGGTCCCACAGCCGCACAAACGGCAAGAATCTGAGTTATTATCAGATTATTAAAATTATATATTAAGAGAGCTGTTCACACACGCACCAAAATCTGATTCTAATCTGATTTCTAGACCTTTAAAATGATTTAAAAGACATGTAATCCACTAAATCTGATGTGAGAAGTCAGATATTTTTGCTTTTGCTATTATCACTTTAATATTCTTCTAACTCAAAACATCTAAGAATAATAACATTTGTATATGTAACCGTAGCTATACACATCTGACAGGAGTACCAGGAAATGAAAGGGGAAATGTTCTCTGTTGAAAAGGTTATTCTAAAATACATTCTAAAACAGCCCTAATTCACTGACACGTGTCACCAGGTGTTTTCGATCATCACATTTCTCTTGTATCTATGGAACACATGGAAACACATCAACAATCAGATCAAATTATGGAGTCTGATTATTTTAGGTCTGATTTCATTGTCTTTGAAGCACAGTATACGGCTCCAGAGATATACTGTGATAAACAATAGTACTACTACAATAATAATACTGAAGCTCCTTCATGCTTCTGACACAGTAAAGCAGGATATTCCCAGTAAACCATTTTAAATAGACAATATCATCAAGGCCTGAGCTGCAGCAAATAAACAGCGGTGGATTAAGTGTTACTTACATAAAAGTACAAATACAAGGGCAAAAAGTGACTCAAGCAAAAGTAAAAGTGAGAAAATCTACTTAAGTAAAAGTATTGAAGTACCCATTAAAAAATGTAAGGATTTTGCAGAGATTAAACGATGAAATGTAGTGATTTTGAAGAATTTTACCGATTTGAAGCGATTCAGTTGATTTCTTAAGTTTTCCCTTCCTGTGTATTTGGTTTGCTCAAAGACGGGACGTTAACTCAGATTAAATGTGCTTAAAAAATAAAGTCTCATTAAAATAGATCAAAAATATCAAATAAAAAAAGTAAAATATCAGTAAATCAAAAATATCAAAAATGAAGTGATTTCAGCAGTTTTTACACCATAAAGAAAAGTACTTTTTACTTTTCAGTCCAGATCTAAAATGTACTAGAGTAGAAAGTACAAATACACATCTCAAATGTAGTGATATGAAAGTAAAAAATATCGACTGTAAAATCTACCTCAGTACAGTACAGATACCTAAAGTTTGTACTTGTGTTGTAGTGCATTTATTTGCAGTAGAGAAGGTGACTAAGTAAAAATGGACATGGAAGACACTTATTCAACCTTTTAAAGCTCAAATCTCATTGAATTACAACAAAAATACCCCAAATCTGCCAACTTTTACCAAAAAAATGATAAATATGAAGCCCCAAAATGACAGTCAATGTTGTAATTATTGTGACAGGCACCTGAGAATCTTCACTATTGTATTTTTACACTACTGTTCTTTACACAAGTGTCAGGAAGGGCATCCGGTTCAAAACGTACAGGAAGACCGCTCCGTGTAAACCAGTGCCAAACCCGTGCGGCCCGTCTGATCGGAGACATGAGACGTTTCACCGCGGACACCGGGGTTTTGGGTCATTTCTGGAGTCACGCTTTGCTCTTCACTCATAAACTCATCCGACGGTTTTGAACTCACTTTCACTTTTCATCCTTTTGTTTGTGTTGAGGGTGAACGCTGCTGTCGCCTCATCTCCAGCTGTAACTGGAGTCTTGTGCTCTGGCTACAACCAAACACATGGGATTAATGTCTCTGATGCATTCACAGTACAAATGAATGGACCAAACGCATCACTGATAGACTGTAGATGGTGTATTTAAAGAGGGGGTAATGGGCGAAATCAACTCTTTGGAGTTTTTGAGCTTGTTATAGCGTTTCCTGATTCTGAATATACCTATTACAAAAACAAAAGTAGAATATAGCAGTTCATTACCCCATAGAAGTGTAATACCCCCTCTTTCCAAATTTGAGGTCAATTAGAAACGGCTCATTGGAATTTAATTGGAATCCACAAGAAAAGTTGCGCTGTGTAACTTTAAGTTAGAATTCTGCTTAATGGCCCCAGTTTCATTTCAGCCTGATGTCCGTTCATTTCCACTGTCGATACTGTTTCACTGTTTCTCCACGGCTTATGTTTGGCTCTTAGAACTCATACACCAGTACAGTTTTATCCAACGCTTTCCTTTCATGGTGCATTGTGGAACTTCTCTGGTGGAGCGTCCGTCAAATGCTTTTCTCCATGGAGGTGATATTGCTTTGTTTGGAATGTTTCACAGTGTGACATTAAACCTTTCTATCTTCATGGAGACCAAACCAAATCAAGTTACAGGTCAGATCTGTGGAGGATCCTCCAGTATATGCAAGATCTTTTTTTCTCAAAACCGTATCTTTAATGGGAGAATAGAACTATTGTTGCTGTCTGTACATTTTCAAGTTTAATGTTTTCCAAAAGTAACACCAAAGTCTCATCCAAAGCAAATCTCTGGGAACAGCAAGAAACTATTTGGAACTCGATAACAAAAGAGACTTTGCAAAATGACATAAAAACCAGAATGCAGCTGTTACCTGCACCAAAGGGGCTCACACCAAATATTCATGTTTTCTTGTTTTCATCACAGGTGCTCTAATACATTTAAGCTCTGTGTAAAACTATCTGTATCTGAATACATGTAAGGTAGAGCTGCTTAATGTCACACTGTGGAACATTCCAGAGCAATGACCATATCCATAGAAACAAACAGGTGATGGACCCTCCATGAGAAAAGTTACACAGTGCATTTTTAATCTGTGACTCTTTATTCTTGTCGTCTTCTGTCCAAACTCGTCTAAATCTCCCATCTTTTGTCCTTGTGTGTGTGTCTTTCTTCCGTGGTCCCTCTGTGCAGGTGGTCAGTCAGCGGTTTCCTCAGAACAGCATCGGGGCTGTGGGCAGTGCCATGTTTCTGAGGTTTGTGAATCCAGCCATCGTGTCACCGTACGAGGCCGGGATTCTGGACAAGAAACCCCATCCCCGGATCGAACGGGGGCTCAAACTCATGTCCAAGGTGAGCTGGGGCACATAGAGCTGGGGCACATAGAGCTGGGGCACATAGAGCTGGGGCACATGGAGCTGGGGCACATAGAGCTGGGGCACATAGAGCTGGGGCACATAGAGCTGGGGCACATAGAGCTGGGGCACATAGAGCTGGGGCACATAGAGCTGGGGCACATGGAGCTGGGGCAAGCACTCACCACAGGGCAGGTGTGATTTGATTTGACATCGTAAGGACAAGGGGACATTGAATTGTATTTCAAGGTTGTATCAAGGTTTGTTTTTTGTTTCAAATTGTCAATGAAAGTTCAAAGTAGCTTTATAGAGCTGCAGCCTTGTAATGATGATGTCCAAAAAAAAAGAATGAAAATCCATCAACTGTGGAAGTGGATGACAAGGCCACCTTATTATCTATATGCTGTCACTCATTTCACATACGCAAGATGCCGTTTACTCACCCAACGCAGCGGGTCTTAGCAGCTTTTTCGAACTGTAGCTTCAGCTCCGTCAGCACAAAGTTTGTTGCAGTGATAGAAAAGAATCCACGAGAAGTTCGTCGCAAAACAACGGCCATTTTTGAGGTCACTGAAAGAAGAAGAGACGGGGAAAAGGACCAAAGCCAAACTAAAGTGATTCTTGAAGATTCCTTCCTGCACTGAAGCAGACGAAGGGTCTAACCCAGACACGTCCAAACCAGGGATGGGCACGATTAATCGATAATTGATCATTAAGAATTTCGTCGATCACGTTCATTTTAATCGACAAACCGAATGTAGGTCGCTGTGTGTAACGTTGTGTAATGTAAGGAGTCGAGGCTGCGTCTCACAGCGCAAACACTGGAGTCGTGGCCCCAGAGTCCCACGGCTCGGCTCTGGCTCCTTGGAGATCACTTTATTCCTCAGAGTGTGTTTACCTGCACATCATCCCGGGTATGATCTTTTTTTTTTAATTTTTTTTTAAGTGTTCTGGTTTCGCATGTTTACGCAGCATCTCCAACACGACATACGCACAGAACAGACTCAGCAGCCTCATCACATCCTCTGTCACAGGAAGAACACTCATATTCCACTGAGTCATGTTCTTTAGTCCGACTGAAGCCGACCACATCAGCACAAGGAAAGAGCTGCTTTTTTCGCTTATGCAAATTAACCAGGTGGTTTTAAGTTTAGTTTCTGTAAAACATAAACAAATGTGCGCAAAGCTGCATTAAACACATTCTGACCTCACACTGATGTGGCTCTGTAGTGATGATGGTTTATATGTTGTAGAGTTGAGTTTATTTATGCAGATTAGTAATAGTAATAATTGTGATGATAATTTTAATATAAAATGTTAATGATTAATCAAAAATCGATTGTTAATTTTCCCAACGATCGATTAAGAAAATTTGATCAAATGCCCGTCTCTAGTCCAAACTATGGCCCGGGGGCCAAATGCAGAGCTCAGTGTTCTGGCCCTCAGGCTTCCAGGTGAACTGAGCCCGTACTCCCACAAGTCCTACTTTTTACTGCATGTTTTGAAATCTACCTTGATCAAGCAAATTTAGAGTCTAAGCCTGAACAAAGGTCTGGAGGATCATTCAAACCTGTTATAAATGCACAGATCTGAATGACTCACTGTTTTGACACCGGTCTGTGACCCTCGATCGGCCTCACACTGGTCTGTGTTCTGGTAGACACAGAGGTAGACTACAAGTGTAAACTACTCCATTTCTAATTTCATAAAACTTTTGTTGTCCAGATTCTCCAGAGCATCGCCAACCACGTCCTGTTTACAAAAGAGGAGCACATGAGGCCGTTCAACGACTTTGTGAAGAGCAACTTTGATGCAGCCAGAAGGTACTGACAGGGTCAGAAGTTTGGGACACATCAGATCGTCTCTTTTAGGAGTTTTGGATGCTTTAAGGTTCTGTATTACACAAACGGACTCTTGTGAGCTTTGAGTCATGTTATAGTGTTGTTACCTCCTCAAAAACATTCCCAAAGTAAGAACCGAGTGTTTTCTGTTTGAGAGAACTCAATATATATATTCAGGGTTTTGTGTTAAAATGTGTGAATTAATTAATCATTTCCTTAATTTATATAGCGCTGTTCAAAATACCCAAAGCACTTTTCATTGTTCATTCACGCTGCACTCAGTGGTGTAGCTGCTTCAGTAGCCACAGCTGCCCTGGGGCAGACTGACAGAAGAAGGCATGAAAATCTCTCACCTTTCGGCGAAATTTGCTGTTTTGAAGTCAAAAAAGGGTGACCTACGTGAATCGTGTAGATCCGAGGAGTTTTTTTTGGAGGGGGGGGGTTCAGGGTCGGGAGATGTTTTTTTTAATTATCATATGATTGATTTAATGCACAAACTGAACACTTCAGAAACCGGCCCTTTAAATGACACTTGAATGGTCAGCAAATCGCTGCCGAGAACCAGTCATAGGCCGAACTGCACACACTTCACTTGGCGTCTGCGTTTGCAGCTGTGATATAAACAGCGACATAAGGCTGAAGGTGAAGAGAAACTCTAGAACTTGTTATCCTCGGCTTTGGCCCATGCGTGAAGCCTTTTGTGACAAAATAAAAACGTGAACCGTGGTCTTTTTACCCTCCTTTTCGCCGCTGATGTTATTTATTGATTCATTAAAACGTTATGGTTTTGAGCATCTAAAATAGTGAAAGCGGCGCCTCGCGTTTACTGCTCCAGCTCCATCCATTGACAAGAGTGGCGTCAATTTCTTTTTTTCAGCGCGACATAGTGTGATGCCCGATGTCCACATCACAGAACCTGAGTCATTTCAATGACCGTTCCCCCCAATCACAATGGTGATCAGAAAACACACTGTTAACCCAAGTGTTAGTGTACCAGTTGTTTCAGTGCTTTCCAGATGTCTTATATTTGTTTACGTTGAATGTGCCTCAAGTCATTGTGCGGACAGCTTAGTTTTACCTTCTTTTTCTTCAGGTTTTTCTTGGACATTGCGTCGGACTCCCCTCCCTCTGACTCGGTGAACCACAGTCTGTCCTTCATCAGCGACGGGAATGTTTTGGCTCTGCACCGTTTACTGTGGAACAACCAGGAGCGCATCGGCCAGTATCTGTCCAGCAACAGGTTCGCACCGCTGCAAATACAGTTAGGTGTTTTCCTGAAGCTTTTTATTGAACACTTTTACCCTCTGCAGGGACCATAAGGCCGTAGGCAGGCGTCCCTTTGATAAGATGGCGACTCTTCTGGCCTATCTGGGACCTCCCGAACACAAACCGGTGGCTGACACGCACTGGTCCAGCCTAAACCTCACCAGCTCTAAGTTTGAGGAGTTCATGACCAGGTGACCACTCTCCCCTCCTTCCTTTTGCTCTGATTGGTGCATGATCATTCGTTGCTTAGTTACGCTGCCCGTAAAGCTCCCATCAGTTTTTTTCACCAGTAGAGGGCAGTCATGAAACCTATTCCCCTTCTCTCGCTTCTTTCTCCCTGTTTCCTCTCCTCAATTCTCAGTTTTTCAGCTGTCAATCAAATGCTCCATATTAAGCTGTGTCCCAAAGCTCAGAGGAGACAAGGGAAGGAAACCACAGAGGAAACCAGAGCGAGGGTACAGGAGGCACACAGGGGGACAGCAGCATGTTTGACATAATCCTGAATTTGACATAAACATTAACAACATTTTTTTTAATGTTAAAACACATTCATGTTAAAATGAAGACATTGGCCTAACTTTGATTTTAAAGTCCTGAAATAATAATATAAAATAATTCTTAGTACAGTCCTCTGCTCCTCTCCTCTGCTCCTCTGCTCCTCTCTCCTCTGTTCCTCTCTCCTCTGCTCCTCTCTCCTCCCTTTTGTCTCCTCTGCTCCTCTCTCCTCCCTTTTGTCTCCTTTGCTCCTCTCTCCTCTGTTTCTCCTCTGCTCTTCTCTCCTCTGCTCTTCTCTCCTCTCTTATCTGCTCCTCTCTCCCTATGTTCTCTCTGCTCCTCTCTCCTCCCTGTTTCTCCTCTGCTCTTCTCTCCTCTGTCCTCCCTGTGTCTCCTTTACTCTTCTCTCTCTCCTCTGCTCCTCCTCTCCTCTTCTTCTCTCTCCTTTGCTCCTCTTCTTCTTTGCCTATCTCTCCTCATTATGTCTCCTCTGCCCTCCTCCTCCCTTTTGTCCCCTCTGTTCCTCTCCTCGCTGTGTCTCCTCTGCTTCTCTTCTCTTCGTGCCTCCTCTGTTCTTCCCTCCTTTCTCTTCTGCTCTTCTGTCCTCCCTGTGTCTCCTCTGCTCTTCTTTCCTCTCTCCTTTGCTCCTCTGTTCTTTACTCCTCTCTCCTCCCTGTGTCTCCTCTGTTCTTCTCTCCTTTCTCCTCTGCTCCTGTCTCCTCCCTGTGTCTCCTCTGCTCTTCTTTCCTCTCTCCTTTGCTCCTCTGTTCTTTACTCCTCTCTCGTCCCTGTGTCTCCTCTGTTCTTCTCTTCTTTCTCCTCTAACATCACAAAAGTCAGTTGTGCGTACGATAGGACCTTTAAGTGCCTTGCTCCAGAACACAACAGCAGTATACTCTGCTGAATGTAGACAGTGATAATGCAAAGGAGAGGAGTCAGAAAAAGGGGCCGATGCAGAGAAGCCAGATAGATTTGTCCTATATACATAGATAATCAAAAGTGCCTATTTTTGTCCCACAGACACCAGGTTCATGAAAAAGAGGAATTCAAAGCGCTAAAGACACTAAATATCTTCTACCAGGCCGGGACGTCGAAAACAGGCAACCCAGTCTTCTACTACGTGGCCCGAAGGTAAGTCTGGAGAACTGATTTATGTGAGAATATTCTGTTCTGTGTGGATGACATAAAATGGGGCTTTTGCTTCTTTCCAAATGAACATATGGATTAATGCTGCTTGGAAATTGTGGATTTTTTGTCTTGGGGCTTGCTTATGTTCTTTTTCAATTTAATAGAAACAGAACAGAATTTAACAGAAATGGCCTGTTTTAAGACAATAATTCTGAGATCAGATATATGCACAATCTGCGGTCTTCTAGTCGCTTCTTTTTTGGGCTTGTTTTGTTTGGCTTGGTCGCTGGTTTCTTGTTAAATCTGGTAACCTTTGGTAGCTGGTAAAAAATCGAAGAAATGTTTGGTGGAAATGTGTCAGTATTTATGAGCACATTTTAAAGTGAAAGTGAATAACTTTTGCTATTCGAACTGTGGCTAAGATTTTGTTATTAACTCATAGAAATGCTCCACCTATAAAATGTGTGCTAGCTTTGCCTGGAAATCAAACCCACAACCTCTTTGCTCTTTTATTCATGTAGCCCTTTATTGATAACTCTTCTGGCTTTTCTTTTTCTTTTTTTATTAATATTATACAGTTGCTTTGACAACAACTTCTCCTTTTGACCTATGGAATGTGACAGTGCAGATGAAGCTAGATAGCATTAGCAACTTTAGCGGTAGCATTAGCGGTAGCATTAGCATCACCAGTTCAAACATGTATATAGTATATCTGTTATGTGGTTTCTTATTTTTCAGCCTCTGGGAGTATTGTACGGTAGTGACGGAAGGCAGTAACAGTCATAACAATTAGCTAAAGGTGCTACATAGATTTTTGTAAACAGATCAGCCATAACATTACGTAGCTTGTCAAAATGGGGAAGAAGCAAGTTGGAGTTAAATGGGGAGTGTCTTTTGTCATTAAATGCTAAATACGGCGGGAAAATTGACCGTAAATGAAACGAAATGGCAGTTTTAGTGTTTTAGGGTGACCGGACGTCCCTATTTACCCAGGACAGTCCCTGTTTTGAGCCCAGTGTCGTATCATAAATCAGTATTTATATTATCCTTAAAATATCCTGCTTTCCTTTCATATATATATATATATATACACACACACACCCCTATGTGCTGGAATGCTTTATTTGGTTATTTTTATTATTTCTGAATTCATCTCTCAGTCAGATGTTTATGTTTAGAGATGCCGTTGTTTTAGGAGTCGGCTCATCTTACTTCATTCATCAGTATTAGTCTATGGTCGGCTACATTCATTTTTGTAATACATATTTTGAATCATATTTTAGGTTAAAATATGACGACTGAAGGCTTCTAGATTTGAAATATTAAAGAATAAAGTGTATTATTGATGCAAAATAGTGATAGTGCAAATAAGTGATAATTTTGACAAAATTTTTGTGTTTTAGAGTCCGTATAATCCAGTTAACGTTTGTTTTAATTGTCGCCTAGTCCCGAATACTATTAATGTTATTATAGGGCATACATAAACCACAAATCTAAACGCAATACTTGAAGAAAATGCGATTTAGCGTTCAGCCTTACTCAATACAAACTTCTCACTTTGACCCTATGTAATCTACGAAACCGAAAACTATTGTTAAGATTTTCAGTTCTTTGTTATGGCGGTCAATTTACGCTTGAATTTTAACTTCCGTTTGGTCAAGTTTTGTTGATTCTCTATTGAAACCATCCGTCAAACCACAAATCTAAATGCAATACCTGAAAAAAACCATTCAGCCCTACAGTACAAGCTTCTGACTGCGCCTCTGAGCCTATGTAACCTACGGAACCAAAAACCATTGTTAAGACTCTCAGTTCTTTGTTCTGGTGGTCAGTTTGCGTTCCTTGCAGTGTTATCACGACACTTACATTTGGATGCTATGGAACAGACTCGATACTTGATACCGATTCTGGTTCATGGGCATATTACTGACATTATTCTAAAGCTATTCAGGAAAGGTTCATTTCCGCCTTGTGAAGATGACTAAGTCAGTTTTTTTGATACCTGCTCAAATTAGTATCTACTTTCGATACACATTTTTAGAATAGATTTTCTTTTTTATTTAATTTTTTTTACAATCCTATTTTTGTAGTTTTTCCATAATGCTTTTAATCATAATGCTATGGCAGATCTATTACTCTATTTGATTTTTTAGCACCCATTGAAACTGTATATTGTGGTCAGTAGTGCCATTAAAATGCTTTGAACCTCGAGTCCATCCCCACCGTTTCTCGAATTGCGTATTTTCTTGGTCGCTGTATTGGGCCTTGCTGTTGTGCTTGTTTGTGTGGCTAAACTCGTAGACTCCGTAACCTCCGTAGAGTCGTTCGCTTTGTCCTGAGAAATCCCACTTTCAAAAATGACCCTGAAGCTCGGCGTCGCCAAGGCAGTCCTTTCGCCAACCCCGTACGGCCGCTCGGTGAAGAGATTCGATTGCCAGTCCACATCTGAAATTGCTAGATGCGAGCGCCCGCAAACCGGTTTCGTGTAACATGGGCACCCGAATACCGTGGCGCGGCTTTGCTCTGCCCAGTTTAAGAGTTTTTCCATGTTTTCCTCCTCTTCGCACTCCCAAGGATTGTCCCCCAATGTCATGATCTCCAGTGCGACCAGCTTGTCAAATATTCCCTCGTGAAGCCAGGAAAACTTATTGTTATGCAAGAAAAATCGATTCAGTTTGGGTAGTCTCTCCAGCGATCTAGGAAGAATTTTAACCAAGAAGTTGTGAGACAGGTCTATGGTCTCCAGATTGTGTGGCATGTTGGTGGGAACGGTCCACAAGCGGTTGTAACTAAGGTTCAGAGCGTGCAGCTCAGGCAGAGTGTTGTTTATGAATACGATTCGCTCCAGCGCGTTGTCGGACAGGTCCAGCGTTTTGAGGTTCCAGTGGTAAGCAGTGTCGTTTTTGTCCAGGGAGTGCAGGTGGTTCCCCGTGGCCCGGATGTCCCACAGCGACCGGGGCAGAGCGTAGGGCAGGGTCTGGAAGCGGTTGTAGGAGAGGTCCAGGGTGCGGAGGTGGGCGTAGTGGCTCAGCTGGCTGTCCAAGGACTGTAAACTGAGAGAGAGGAATAATAGTGTAAATGTATGTAATAATAAGACATTTTATTGTGAATATTGAGAGATTTATGATAGTGGTTGATAAATACACCAAACTGGTTAATATTAAGGTGCATTATGTAACTTTTCAGGTTGGGGTCCATCACCTTTTTGTTTCTATGGATATGTCATTGCTCTGTCTGGAATGTTCCACAGTGTGACCTCTACCTTAGGTTTTTCCATTACAGGAGGTTTTATAGCTCAAAAATACCTAGAAAAACAGGTCCTACAGCTCTACTTTACAAATGGGAGTGTGCAAAAATATATTGCATTGTTTAATGTGATGATACATTATTAATATCGTAGGCTGCTGTATCATTTTTTTGTATATTTGTTAAATTATTTTGTTACAGCATTACAGTTGTGTTGCTCGTTTAGAGGAAGGAAACTTGTTTATGCAACACATTTGACATATTCACTGTTTTGGGCGTTTTTCATATTAACTTTGCACAGGAAGTGGTTTAACAAAGACTTTTAGTATCACATCCATGATTCAGGTTTTGTTGTTTAACTAAACCATATCCAATTGATTTAAAATATATTGAATCGAAAGTGCACTGTATCGAGATGTGTATCATATCGTGGACGATTTATCGAGGTATGTCGGCATATCGGCACCGCCTTAGTGATACCCAGCCCGACTTACATGTAGTCAGTTACAGGTGGTTTTATAGCTCAAAAATACCTAGAAAAACAGGCATTCTGACTGTGAGCAGGGTCGCCTCTCCACAGATCTGACCTGTAACTTGGTCTGGTTTGGTCTCCATCGCTATAGAAAGGTTTAATGCCATACTGTGAAACATTCCAGACAAAGCAAGGACATCTCTATGGAGAAAAGCATTTGACGGACCCTCCACCAGAAGATACTCAGTGCCACGTTTATATCTGACTTTTTAATTTGTTTGGAGGGCGAATCAAACACTCCAGATTATGCAGGTATAAACAAAGTATTAAAAAGTCTTTACTGTGTTACAGAACTGCCTATTTTTACTGCAGTAAAGGTCAAAGTGTTAGAACGTGACTAAAAGCTCTTAACAGTCTATTTCCTTTAATACAGTAGTAAGAGACAAGGACAAAACTAGGACCACCAGGAGTTTGGATTTAATTTCACAAATAAAAAAAATAAATGATGGTTTTCAATATTAATTTCTTCAACCTAATTGATAGTAACGTTGAGTAGGAAAGGAACAGTGCCCAATTTTGTCAGCATGCTAATTGTTGCAGTGACACGATGGCAAACTTTTAAACTTATTGGGGTTAATAATTAGGATGCTGCGAAGAAGATAAGATTGAATTATTTCCAAAATGGGGAACAGTACGTTTACCGGAAATACTTGAGATGATTCCACAGCACCAAAATAAATGAGTAAAAAATAAACTGGATGATAAGTGTGTCACCTGTTGAAGGAGAGGTTGAGGGATCGTATGTTGTGCTGTAGCCTGGGGGGCAGTCGGGTGAGACCCAGCGACGAGCAGTCCACCACCCGATGTCCCAGGCTGCAGTGGCACACGGCCGGGCAGATAGACAGCACCGAGGCCCCCAGGAGCCCCAGGAGAACCAGGCACAGGGCCGGAGCAGGGCCGCCGGGCAACCACAGCGCTCGACTGGGGCAAGAGAGAGGGAGGGAGGGTTGGGAGGCGGAGAAGAGTTGGTGTGAACGTACTGTTCCCATGAGTCGTGAGCAGGCGTCACTGTTAAAGGCTGATTGCTCAGTAAGTAAAGTTTATTTCTATAGCACTTTTCACAGACAGAGGTCACAAAGTGCTTCACATACAAAAGATGAAAAAAAAAAAAGCATTAGATACATATTAAAATCTGTCATAACAGCTCTAAAACCTAAGAGGGCAGGAACGCTTGTGGAAAGGAAAATGTTTTAAATTGCTTTTTAAAAGCATCAACACTGTCTGGAGAGCGCAGGTGAGGAGGCAGCTCAGTTCAGAGTTTTGGCGAGACGGCTTCAAAAGATCTGTCACCTCGTTTTAGAACTTGTCCAAGGACCATTAACAAGTTTTGGCTGGTGGACCTAAGTGTTCGGCTTTGTCAGATCTGTGATGTGAGCTGGAGCCTGACCGTGTAGGGCCCTAAACACCAGGATCTTAAAGTGGATACAGAAAAGAACAGGGAGCCGGTGTAAGGATCTTAAAGTGGATACAGAAAAGAACAGGGAGCCGGTGTAAGGATCTTAAAGTGGATACAGAAAAGAACAGGGAGCCGGTGTAAGGATCTTAAAGTGGATACAGAAAAGAACAGGGAGCCGGTGTAAGGATCTTAAAGTGGATACAGAAAAGAACAGGGAGCCGGTGTAAGGATCTTAAAGTGGATACAGAAAAGAACAGGGAGCCGGTGTAAGGATCTTAAGATGGGGGTTATATGGGCTCTTCTGCTGGTGCGGGTCAGGAGCCTTGTGGCAGAGTTCTGGACCATCTGCAGCCGGGTGAGATCCTTCTCGCTTAATTAACTTTCAGTTTCTTGATATATTCTGTGTAACATTTCCTCATCACATCCAGTCATGCTGGGGGGGTCCAGGCAACTGGTAAATGGATTTTTTTTTTTTGCTGCTGCTGCTGCTGCTGCTGCTGCTGCTGCTGCTGCTGCTGCTGCTGCTGCTACTGCTACTACTGCTACTACTATTGCTACTGCTACTATTAGTAGTAGTAGTAGTAGTAGTAGTAGTAGTAGTAGTAGTAGTAGTAGTAGTAGCCTTTATTTGTCAATTCCTTCACATGTACAAGACATACAAAGCAATCGAAAAATTACTGCTACTACTTTTGCTGCTACTACTACTATTACTATTGTTGCTACTGCTACTACTACTACTACTACTACTACTACTACTACTACTACTACTACTACTAATATTGCTTCTACTACTACTATTGCTACTACTATATAAACTACTGCTACTACTGGTACTACTCCTACTTATACTGCTACCACTACTATTTATATTACTACTACTATTGCTACTACAACTTAAACCACTACTACTACTTGTACTACTACTACTTATACTACTACAACAACTACTTATACTACTATTACTACTACTGCTATTGCTACTATTCCTGCTACTACTACTACTACTACTACTACTACTACTACTACTACTACTACTACTACTGCTACTTACCGGTATATGAACTATATAAAAAGTGACTATTTGAGACGGGTTCCATGTGACACTATTCTAACCTGTTGAAGACGTTCCTGCTTTAGCGTGAGGTTTGGATGAGGTGTACATACAGGTTAAGCTCATCTTTTCTCTTTTGTGCTGTCCAGTGAAAGTCCAGAGCTTAACATGCAGTGCCCCAGTTTAGGCCGCTCCAACAGGAAGGTGTGCGTTTGATGGACGGCTCGGGTTTGATTTGGGAATAATTGACCTGAACCAATTCCAAGACTGGTCTCTGAGGATTTCATTCATGAAGTGTGTTCAGATAGAGCTTTGTACGGGCAGTAATAGTACAGTATTAGTCTACGCAGCACGTGTGGGACGGTATAAACAAAAGGGCCTGTGATCATAAGGTTAGGATCTTCATTTGACTTCAAAAAACAAAACTCAGTGGCTCATTTCTCTCTGCAAACCTGGCGACTGTGTTGTAGACATAAGAGTGTGTTTGTGTCTTTTAAGAGTCGTCAGCCGTGAATATTGTTGGTTTTCAGATTTCAGAATGTGATAAATGGGGCAAGAGCCAGATTTCCTTATTGATCATATTGTATTTTGCCACAAAATATCCAAAAGGTAAATTCACAAAATGTTGAATCTGATATTTTCAATTCCTGATTAAACCTTAGAGCTCACCCTGTTTTAACTGTATTACCATAATTTTAGCTGCTCCCATCTGTCTTCATTAATATTGGCGTATAGAAAAAAACCCAAATACAGTTGTTACCCCAAATCAGTATTACTGAGCTGAAGTTAGCATTGAATATAATATAGTTTTGTAGCTTTGTGTTCATTATCTTTAACCTCAACCAAGACACTGACTGTAATATTTTTTTCTCATATTTCAAACAAAAATTAGTACAAGTTAAATTCTCTGCCATCGTTCTTTCATCAAGCCCTCTCAAGATGATACTGTCCATGGGAAAAAGGTGCTTCCATTATATATTTGGGAGCAGGGGGTTTGTATAAGAGAGTTCCCATGTGAGGTTTCTTGCCCCTGGCCCCCACATTTCTGTCGACGGTCCTGCTTGGGAGTATATTTTAGCATATTTTTCCAGTCAAACTTAAAATGGATCTTTCTGTTCTCTGAAGAATTGTCTTATATCACTCCACTTATATTTCTATTACTTTATTTTAATAGGTCAAAAATTAAGAACAAATTATTACAATTTACGAATTAGAAACTGTGAAATTAAGTTTCAATTTCAGTCAATGTCTCAGATCAGTGATCAGCTTTGGGGCTTTTGGATGTAAAAGTGATCTGGAGCACAGTTCAGTCTTTGGAGGAAGAAATTTGGCAATTTTGTTTTTAAGTCTGTCTTGTTTATGTTTGGGAAATTCTCATCGAATTGTTCTCAAAATATTGAAATCAATGTTTTTATTTGTTTATAATATGACCAAATAAAATCAAAGGCAAAATCAGGGTGAAGAGAAAAAAACCAAACAAACATAATTACATTTTCTGTCATATCTCCAGTCCTGTCATCTGTCATTTGTGCCTTTGTTATTTTTTTTGTCTTTCTGTCACGTGTTTTGAAGTTCAGCCAATTATTTTCTAATGATCCCTATTACTGCAGTGGAGCTCAGTGCAATGTAGCTGCAGATGCCCTGGCCAAAACTTGCTTCAAAGCTGCTTTTGTATTAACCTATTGCCTTTTCATTGCAATGAATTCATCCAAATAGCATCAAGTTGTGTGCTGCACGTTACAATCAAGGCAGTCCATAGATTTGGCAAAGTGTATATGGGTATCAACTCCCTGCAGAAATACCGAAATGTCCTGCGATTTTAAGGCTGCTGCCGTCCAAGTCACTCACCTCATGTTTCTTCAGCCTTGCTTAGTCATCCCTCCATCCCTCCATGCGGCAGAGCTCCGTCGCCTCCACGGGGCCGGATCAGAGCGGCGACCGGGACTCCTGTTTTTTATGGGACTGTTTGCCTTTGAGTCTGCATTGTCCCGGTGCAGCTGTGCATGTGCTGGGAGAGAGAGAGAGGAGGAGGAGGAGAGAGGGAGGAAGGGAGGGGGAAAGAGAGGGAGGAAGGGAGGGGTAAAGAGAGAGAGGGAGGAAGGGAGGGGTAAAGAGAGGGAGGAAGGGAGGGGTAAAGAGAGGGAGGAAGGGAGGGGTAAAGAGAGGGAGGAAGGGAGGGGTAAAGAGAGAGAGGAAGTGAGGGGTAAAGAGAGGGAGGAAGGGAGGGGTAAAGAGAGGGAGGAAGGGAGGGTTAAAGAGAGGGAGGAAGGGAGGGGTAAAGAGAGAGAGGGAGGAAGGGAGGGGTAAAGAGAGGGAGGAAGGGAGGGGTAAAGAGAGAGAGGAAGGGAGGGTAGGAAAGAGAGAGAGGGAGGAAGGGAGGGGTAAAGAGGGAGGAAGGGAGGGGTAAAGAGAGGGAGGAAGGGAGGGTAAAGAGAGAGAGGAAGGAGGGAGGGTAAAGAGAGGGAGGTAGGGAGGGGTAAAGAGAGAGAGGAAGTGAGGGGTAAAGAGAGGGAGGAAGGGAGGGGTAAAGAGAGCGAGGAAGGGAGGGGTAAAGAGAGTGAGGAAGGGAGGGGTAAAGAGAGGGAGGAAGGAGGGGTAAAGAGAGAGGAAGGGAGGGGTAAAGAGAGGGAGGAAGGGAGGGGTAAAGAGAGGGAGGAAGGGAGGGGTAAAGAGAGGGAGGAAGGGAGGGGTAAAGAGAGGGAGGAAGGGAGGGGTAAAGAGAGAGAGGAAGGGAGGGTAGGAAAGAGAGAGAGGAAGAGGGGTAAAGAGAGAGAGGAAGGGAGGGGTAAAGAGAGGGAGGAAGGGAGGGGTAAAGAGAGAGGAAGGGAGGGGTAAAGAGAGAGAGGAAGGGAGGGGTAAAGAGAGAGAGGGAGGAAGGGAGGGGTAAAGAGAGGGAGGAAGGGAGGGGTAAAGAGAGAGAGGAAGGGAGGGGTAAAGAGAGAGAGGAAGGGAGGGGTCAATAGAGGGAGGAAGGGAGGGGTAAAGAGAGAGAGGAAGGGAGGGGTAAAGAGAGGGTGGAAGGGAGGGGTAAAGAGAGAGGAAGGGAGGGGTAAAGAGAGGGAGGAAGGGAGGGGTAAAGAGAGGGAGGAAGGGAGGGGTAAAGAGAGAGAGGAAGGGAGGGGTAAAGAGAGGGAGGAAGGGAGGGGTAAAGAGAGGGAGGAAGGGAGGGGTAAAGAGAGAGAGGAAGGGAGGGGTAAAGAGAGAGAGGAAGTGAGGGGTAAAGAGAGGGAGGAAGGGAGGGGTAAAGAGAGAGAGGAAGGGAGGGGTAAAGAGAGAGAGGAAGGGAGGGGTAAAGAGAGGGAGGAAGGGAGGGGTAAAGAGAGGGAGAGAATTGCAGCATAGAGCAGCTCTTCTGCTGATCGTGCATCTGTGCGTCTGTGGATATAAGAGTCGCTCTACACCTGCTTTGGTTTTAATTTGCTTTAAAAGGAACACGATGGCTACTAAAATATGATCCAAATCATAAACCTTAATTGGCTTAAACTGACTGTAGCATATACACTTTTACAGACCGTCGCAGTGTGCTGCACAAAACTATTATACTAACACCAGCCCTGTGTTCTCAGAGCTTTAACCTGCAGATAAAGACACATCCTGGTGTTTCTCTCAGTTTATGGACAGGCCTCATGTGAAAGCTCAGAACCTCCAGAATTCCCTCTCTGACTTTAGGTAGTGACCGTTCAGATCAGAAAGAGGCATTTGAGGTTTGGATTTCAGCACTGAACCCAAATGAGAGTCATGTGAGGCTCATTCTGCTTTCTGATTGGATGTTTGTCTTGAGCCCCATCAGCGTGACCATCATGCCCAGTGTTAAATGAGTGCACATGATGGTGTAGGAGGAATGTGAGGAGAAGTTTGGAAAACAAAATAAAAAATTCATCTTGTCTTTTCTAAGATTTTTCATTTATTTGAATCCTCTGTGCCCGTCGTGACGCACAAGCTTATCATATTTTTAAATATTCTGTTTTAATTATTTACATTTTTATTCACAAGAACAGGACATATGTGTGAACACAAGCAACATTCAAACATGCAGGTAACAAACATCAGCACACGGGCCAAAACCTGCTGTATTTACACACGGGACTGAGTTCAACTTATTATATTTTAAAATACTTTTTTTTTTACCAATTTTTCCCAAGTTCTTCATACAAGGTTAAAGGTGCATTGTGAAACTTTTGGCTTGGGGGTCTGTTTCCTGTTTGTTTCTATGGAGATGTCTACCTGGAATGTTCCACAGTGTGACATTAAACAGATCTAACATACATCGATTCGGTTACAGGTGGTTTTACAGCACAGAATACCTCCTTAAACAGGCATTGTGACTGTGAGTGGGGTCGCCTCTCCACTGATCTGACCTGTAACTTGGTCTGGTTTAGTTTCTACGAAGATGCAAAGGTTTAAAGCCGTACTGGCATTAAACAGTGGGGGGCGCCAGTCACAAAAACTGTTGTGTCCTTAGGCAAGACACTTCACCTGCATTGCCCAGTATGAAAGTGGAGTGTGTGAGTGATGGTGGTGGTGGTGGAGGGGCTGATGGTGCAGACTGGAGCCTCACTTCCATCAGTCTGCCCCAGGGCGGCTGTGGCTACAGTAGTAGTTTACACCACCGAGTGTGGAGTGAATGAAGAATGAAGTGTAAAGTGCTCTGGGTGTCAGGAAAGGCGCTGTACAAATGCAATGTTAAAATAAATCCTGTGAAACATTCTGGACAAAGCAACAACAACACATGACATATTTAAACCAGAACTATTTCCACAATATTCTAACATTTCTTTAACCACTTCAGTCTTATTCAAGGCCACAGAAGTGAAGGGACTTTTACGGTCGTTGGGTGTAGATCTAAGGGAGGTTTTTACTCAGCAGTAAAGAAAATCCATTTTGTGTTTAGGTTCAATGGGCGACAATAATTCAAGTGAGGAAAACAAGGTGAGCTGCACTGTGTGGGTTTAATGCTGTTTAAAAGGGCCTTAATGCTCTTTGTTTTTCTATGCCGTGTTCAGGGCTCTAACTAAGCTACAAGACAAAATCATGTAGATGGAGATTTCCCTTATCCTGATAACAATGGGCCTCATTCATGGATCTTTTCTTTAAACTATCTTGTAACTTCCACTCTGCACCAGATTCACAAAGTGTTAAGATCTCAAGTTCCTTCTTAAGTGACAGTTGGGCAGCATTCACCAAGTCCCAGCTGCGAACACCTCCACCTTCATTTACATTTCATTTACATAGAAAATTAATTTGCATTTGGTCATAAACGCCCTCTGAACTTCCAAACACAGCCAGTTTTCTATTTCAAATGTCCAAACTCACATGAACACACTGAATTAGGGAATATTTAAGTCATGAACTTATTGAAGTCTTTATCACACTTTCCCCGATCCCAGACCTGTGGTAAATGGTCCGTATGGAGGCACTGAGGCTCACTGCAGCCTGGAGAATGTTATTGGATCATGTAAGAAATTATTTAAGAAAATATATAACTTACAATTATGAATTAGAATTTTTATTTGCATTATCAGAGTAATAATATTCTAAAACAGCTGAATGTTCTTACAAATCTGCTCTTAAGAATGTTTCATAAATGAGGCCCAGTGACTGATAAAGCACTGCAGGATTTCCTCTAAACTCCGAACACCTGAAGCTGAGCAGGGCCGAACTTGGTTAGCACTTGGAGGAGAGACCGTCGGGAAAACACAGAGCAAACACTGTCTTTGTCGAGTGTGGAGCAGAGTTTCCTATTAGGAATAGGAATTGATTTGCGGATAGAACATGTTCACAAAATGAATTGGAGGCAGAAGGTATGTCACTATGTGCACTTATATACACCGTCTGTGATACTTAAGACACGTCACCAATATTGTCCTATAAGAAGCCATTTAAGCCATGTTAGAATGTTGTTCCCTCCTCAAAAACAGACCTGGAGTTGTGTTTTGTTTCATTCACACATGTTTGAGTCATGCTTTATTATTGGTCTGTCTGCAGCCCCAAAGCTCAAAATGCTCTGTTCCACCTTCTGATGTCATGAAGCGGTAGTTTTCACATTAACAGCTCCTTTTACCTTTAGTTCAGTAGAGATGGGCAATTCCAGGGCTCCAATGATTCTAGTGAAAGTGTGTGGAGATTAAAAACACAATGGTGCACTTCCTGTATTACCACATGACATCACGAGGTGGAACAGCGCAGGTTTGTGTGTTAAACATGTGTGAATGAAACAAAACACAACTCCAGGTCTGTCTGTGGTGAGGAAACAACATTAGAACATTGATCATAAAATAGTGTTATATAAAATAGTGTTATACAGGCCCTTTAAACTGGTCGAACTGGAACTAGACCCATGGACTCGCAGGATTACACCAAAAAACTGCATTTTACCAGATAATTTTAGGCAATTGCTGGGTTTCAAATGACATCACAGTATTTTTAGGCCAATTCTATTTAATACAGATGATGGGGGCGGTTAAAATTAAATAGTTAATATGTAAAATTATGTTGTAATACAGTGAGTTCTTGGTTCAGTAATTGAAAATACCAGTTTTAACATATGTGGATTTACCTTTTGAATATTTCATGATCCAATGTGATCAATAGGGAAAAGTGTTGATTTATATTGGGGGGGGCATGTGAGGCCTTTTACCCCAGGCCCCCAAAATTCTGTCGATGTGTGCGCATATGTATCATGAATCTGGTTTTAAAGACACTCTTAACGTGGTTTTAGACAATTACTGGTTCCTGTTTTCACTTTCTAACTGTGCAACATACAAAGACGGCGATGCCGGTGTATTCAAATGCATAATTTATTATTCTTACTATTTACAGCTACAGACGGACAGGACAAAAATAATCAGTCAAAAGTATATTCAACATAAAAAGGTGGAGACGTTAGTCCAAAGAACAGTAAAATATAAAATGTACAAATTAAAACAATACTCAGAATGCTACGAGTTAATAAAAGCAAATAAAAATTCTGTATCCACATATTAATTAAGTATTAGTATTAAGTATTTTCAACATATTTTTCTCCAAGGCTGTATTAAATATTAGTACAAATATTAAGCCATTCATTATTTTTACACACACATTAAAGTACTGGGATAATCATAGATGTCTGCGTACATACAGTGGTCCCTTGTTCATCGTATCTAAAAATAACCCGCAATAGGCGAAATCCGCAAAGTAGTCATCTTTATTTTTTACAAATGTTCTATATGTTTAAGGCTGTAAAACCCCTCAGCTCACACTTTATACACTTTATACACTTTATACAGGACTCTGCAGTCTAAAAAAGAGGACCGAGGACAGTGTCATGGGTAGTTTTTGGCGCTGTTTTTTCTTCTGGGTGAAAAGATTCTTATAAACAGACAAACCACCTTCAATTATGCAGAAGAGCCAATCAGGGAGTAGAACACAATGCACGTTCATCGGCTGAAAAGTGAAGCTCGTTATAGTGACGAGGGGGACGACTGTACACTGAAGGCATAATAAGCTCTAATAAGTGTTTGATAAATACTAATGAATAGCTAAGTAACAGCTCATTAGCATAATTACCACCAATTACCACAGTTCTTTGGGGTTTAAAATCACTATATAATCCTTCCTTTTAAAACCAAGCCGACATGTTCTTAATTTTTTATAGAAAAATTGTTTATTTACATTAGATTTACTCCATGTCCAGAACTTTAAACTGACCCATTTGTAGCATTGTTTTTTTTTTTTTTTTTTTTGCCAGCTGCCATTTTCTATTGTTTCCATAGTGATACACTGTTAAAAACATTGCGGTTCTTTGAGAGGCCAGCGTTCCTCAAAATGCAATCAAAAGTCATGAATCTCCAAGTATATTTCACATTCACACCACATTATCCGCTTCATCTTTTCCAGTGTCTCCTTTGTTTTCGTTATTCGTATCTTTTGGTGGATTTTCAGCTGTTGCAGGTTCGGCTGGATTATTTTCTGACTCTTTATCCTCCTCTTTTTCAATTCTAGCGTTCTCAGTTTGACCGTCTTTGTTTTTAATCTCGCCATTTTTGTCCATCTCATTGAATACAACCACATCGTCGGTTTTGGTTGAGATTTCAGACTTGTTTTCAGTTGTTTCATTTGCGGATTTCTCGGTTATATCAACTTCTGATTTCTCAAGTTTGTTCATTTGGGCTGTCTCTGTTTTGGTCACGCTTGGCCCATTTTCCTTAACTTTTTTCTCCTCTTTCCCCACAAAAGTAGATGGGGTCACCATCTCCTCCATCTCCTGCAACTCCTCCCTGGATTCACCCAAAAGGGACAGTCGTTTGGACAGTCTCTGGGGCAAGAAACTGGTCAGAGAAATCCTCTGGGCAGACCTCAAAGTCACATCGCCGTTATTCTCGCTTCCTGTTTCTAAGAATGGCGTCGGACCTGCCCAATCCGTGGTGGCGATTTGGTGCTTCTTGAGTTTGTGTTTCTTGTATAAAATCACCACAAATCCAACCATCATTGCCAACAGTGCACCTCCAATTATTCCAGCTACGATTTTACCATGTTTCTGGGCCCTTTCTTTGTCATTTTTGTCATATACAGGAGAAGTTGTGGTTCGCACTTTTACGATAACATATGGTTCCTTGGTTGTCGTGAGCTTGGGGGTAGGTTTTTGAACTTTTGGTGTTGCTTGTGTTGTTGCGGATTGTGCGTCATCCTTTTTCGTTGTAATTTGAGTGGTTGCGGATAATTTACCAATGGGAGGAAGTGAAGAAGTAGATTTTTCGCTTACTACTTTTTGGGCAGATGTCGTGGATTGTGTTCCAAAGTCAGTAGTCGTATTCATCTTAACTGGTTTCGTTGTCAATTTTTCTGACTTTTTAGTGGTTGTGTGCATTTTTGCGTCTTGTTTAGTAGTCGGCGGGTTTGTTGTTACTTTTTGAGCATTTGTTGTAAGTTGCATTGGGATTCTGTCAGCTGATTTAGTCGTGACTGATTCCGTCGTCTTAATCTCGGTGGCGCTGGAAAATTTTGCAGTGGGAGTAACTTGCGCAGTTGTTGGTGGGTTTGTCATGGCGCGTTGAGCTTTGGTTGGAAGCTGCGTCGTCGGCAGCGATCTAGTTGTCAGTTGTTCCAAAGTAGTTTGCCCGCTATTGATGGTTGGGGATAAAGTGGGTCCACGTGTTTCAGTTATTGGTGGAGGACGATCAGATGTAACTCGATCTTGTACCTCAGTCGTTATCCTCCACCAATCACTGGGTTCAGTTGTTTCAAATATTGGTGGAGGACGATCAGACGTAACTCGATCTTGTGCCTCAGTCATCGTCGTCAACAAACAGGTGACCAGAACGTAGAACAGCATTTTATATTCCTTCATTGTTCTGTGTTTCAGGAAGTCGTCTGTGGACACAAATTCAAAATCAGAATAATTAGACATCAGAAAGGCTTTAGAAATCATTACTGATACTGTAGACACTGCTTTTTCTGAGGCTTTGTTAGACTATAAACTGATCTTTAACACAATTTGAACATAAAGATTTGACTTAATTTGAACTATGACAGGTGAGAAGATTTGTGCGCTTAAACCAGTCCATTACACACAAAATTAGTCACACTCTCATCTTTTTAGTTGAAAATCAAACTCCTAAACAGGATCATGAACACTCGTATCAATCACAGACTCGTGAAAATGTTCTCTTAAATTCATTTAGTTTTAGTTTTTTCTTTTCACTCTATTTTAAACCCTTCTGTGAATGTATGCTTATGTATGTATTGTGTCACCATGGTAACTGCTCCATTCCGCCATAGACATACATGCAGAACACCCCCACAGTGAGGTCAATGCAAAGTATCAATTTTGAGATGTTTTACCTAGAGGCGCAGTTTTGTTTTAATTTTGAACAAGTGATCAAATTGCAATGTATACAAAAAAGGGTGGGGCCCCAGTGTGGGGCCCCGGTTTTTTGCAAATTTCTCTTCTAAAAATGGGACTTTAGATAAAACTAAGCCAGCTTGCAAATATTGCAGCGATGAACTCTCTTTCCACTGAAGCACAAGTTTAAAATACCATCTTAAAGCAAAACACGGGTTTGATTCAGCGGCAGCAACGATGCTTTTGTGCACCGACAACAAACCGAGAACGACAAACAATGTTCTGACTTCACCCGCAGCAATGTTGTCAACAAAACTACCAGTGATAGAAAAATGTCAATAATATAACTTTTTGGTAATAAATTGCATTTTTATCAAAATATTTTCATCTTTCTTTTAAATATAATTAACTGCGATTAATCAAAATTCTAATGTGTGATTAATCTGATTTAAAAAAAAAATAGTTTGACAGCACTGGTTTTTATCAGATCCAAACTCATGTAACAAATTTCTCTTTAAAAATTTCTGCTATTGGGCTTATTTCAAACTGGACTGAAATTTGAATTAAGCACAAATTTGCTAATGCTACATTCAGTTTGTAGTAAATGATATGTAGTTACCATGGTTACTCTAACTGACAAATGCGGTTTAGTCTTGGGAGGAAATGAGCTGAACATGGGAGGGATGCTGTGATGAAACGTGTGACTTCCTCTCCTCCAGTCTTATGAGTTCACTGACAAACTGTACTCACTAAACTACTACATTTGTTCTACTACTACCTACTACTGCTACCTACTGCTACCACCTCTACTAGAACTATTGCAATTTGTGATTTTGATGGATGCTTTATAAACAGGATTCTGTCCACATTATGTTCACATTTTAAACACGTCCAGAAGAATCAAGTGACAAACAAATACAAGAATCACATTTCAGAACATGTTTGCACAGATCTAAACTACAGGCTTAGCATTTTTTTTGCAGAGTAAGACAGAAGATTTAGTTGTTTGTGGAAGAAATGATGGCACTTCAAAACTGCAGCGTTTGTGGTTTGTTAAATGTGCCCCTTTTGATCCGAGTGTGATTCAAGTCGCAGTTCTGCATAGTTCTAACTCCGTTTCCCTCTGGTTTGGTTTTGTGGTTCGTGGGGTTTCACCGTAAAGTGCACGGCCATATCCACTTGCACTGCACTACACATTAGTTGATGTATTTAGCTTTGCATAGATCAGTTAGATTTGGATAGTTTTGTTATGTCCTAGTTTGTATCATGTGCAATGTGGAAGTGGGTTTGCAGCCTGCAGATCTGGGTTCAGTCAGGAATTGCGGTGGTACTGACCAAAGAGACAAGCAGGCAGTTCCGTACATTTTTAAGCATTTGGGTTATATTCCTATTCATGGTAATATTACCGTACATTACCATTCATTCCACAGCTCTAACTCGTGGTGGTCCAAACGTCTTTCACTTTTTTACATAAGTTTGACAGCCGCAACAGGATTAAAGTCTTAGAACACACAGTTTAGGTCTGTATCACACTGCACTGAGAGTCTATGTGCTGCAGTGATAGAAAAACTTACATCTAAAGTAGAAAGAACTGCCTATGATCATTTGAGTCAATTCAGCCAGATAAAAATAGGTCTGAGGGCCAGAACTAGTCATAGTTGATGTAGTAGTAGTAGATTTAGAGCCCTCTGCTCTAACTTTTGCATTCTTAACCACCTTCTGCAAGTCACCACAAAGATCTGTGTCAAACTGGGTTCACTCTCATGTTAAATGCACTTCAGTGCTCTTCAACTTTGTAAGAATAAATCATTAGTGTTTTCAAATGTGTTCTACTTCCCCACGACCCCTGAGAACTACATCATTACCAACTTTCTTTAAACCCAGATTAATCGAAATGGAGTTCGAGTCGATGAACACAGCAGATCAAACCCTGCAATTTTTTTAAGTACTAGAATTTCTTCAACAAACTACAAAATCACCAAGTCTTATTCTGCATAAAAACAGTGTTCAGATTTCAGTGTTTTTGTCAGTCTTTCTGGACGCATTTACAATCTGAAATTGGAAACTCGTCCTGTAATTAAAACATAAGTTGCATCACAAATTGCAATATATGTTTTTTTTTTTTTTTTTGGTTGTTTTTGAGTCTTTTGGCCTCGTGAGCAGCGAGCTGTGAGCGGGTTAACTTTAGGTCTAATTGAGGAACAGAAATAAGGACACTAACTTGCTGCTGCTGTTTTTTTACTAGCCTTTTTTAGTAGCTATTTTACACAAGTCTGCATTTAAAGGTGTATTGTGTAACTTTTCTGACGGGTGTTTCACAGTATGGACAGTATTCTATCATAGAGCCCAAACCAGACCGAGTTACAGGTCAGATCTGTGGAGAGGCGATCCCGCTCAGTCAGGATGTCTGTTTTTCGAAGTATTTCTGAGCTCTAAAACCACCTGTAATTGAATAAATGTAAAGTAGAACTGTTTAATGTCACACTGTGGAACATTCTGGGCACAGCAATGACATCACCATAGAAACAAGCAGGTTACACGAAGCACCTTTAAGATATAACTTGGAAAATGCACACGATAAGGAATAGAATCTGTTTTATTTAGATATGGGCAGTTTTGTTGACCAAACTAATATTATCCTGTGTTGTATTCTGAAAAAAATATCAGACATTTTGAAGATAAAGTGTGATTTTTAGTTTTCCTTAGAGCATTTGGTGAGTTGTTTTTATTTCACGTGAAGACAAACTTATGTTTTGTGTCTATTTCAGAACTAAATTCTGTCTCTTGGGTTTGAAATTGCTGTTGAAATGTGTCTAATTTGTAAAAAACTTTTGCCAAACTGGATTTTTTTCACCTTTTTGCATTTTACCTGTAAAATACGGTCTTCAGTTTGCAGCAGAATTTACTTAGACAACAGAGATTACACAATTATGTTTTGTTTTGGATTATCATAATTTTTTTACACAATTGTGCAGAATTTAGCATTTTCTCTCACACTTTTCTTCATTTTCTTACCTTTTTGCATTCAGCTGTTGCTCCGGTACTGTCAGCGCTGTGGTGGGTGCATGTCGCCTGCTGCTGTGCGATTGTGGCTTTAGGCAGAGAGCTTGGCAAGATTGAAACATTAAAATCAGGAACTGTTTTTTTTTTTTTGAAATTCACGTCAGTTGTTGCCTCATCGACAGGAAGCAAAATGACTGTTCACAGTATTAATAGCAAGTACAGTTTCACATCTAACACAGAGCGTGTTACAAGGGAGTGAAGGGAGTGGTTCTTGAAACTAGCAAAGTCCCACTAAACATCAAAAGAGCTTTTATCAAACCGCTTCTTAAAAAACCCACTCTCGACCCTGAAATCCTGTCAAATTACCGTCCAATCTCAAACCTCCCTTTCATATTCAAAATTCTTGAAAAAATACTTTCCTTTCAGCTCCATAATCATCTAAAATCAAATAAGTTAAGATAAGATAAACTTTATTGTCCCCAACAGGAAATTTGTTTTGGGCACTGCCCACAGCTTAAACACAGTTACACTTCATACACAACAGTCACAAAATACATGAAGCACATTTGTGCACAACCAGAAACTGTCCAAGATATTGCACTAACCCTATTGCACAGATAATTATTGCACAGATAAATCTGTTACTCTTAAATTTAGGCACTCGATAGTCTGCCTGATTTCATATTCACCATGCAGCAGGTGAGAGGGTTTCCCACAATCCGTCTGGCCTGACCAAGCACAGAATTTTGAAAAATGTCCTGCAAAGAAAGAAACACTTTCCTGCCAATCACCTTCATGGCCTTATTTACCAGTTTTCCATGTTTGGTTTTGCACTGGACGGTTAAAGAGCTGAAGCAGGCGACCAGGCGATAAGAAGATTGGGGTGCACAGTATCAAATGCAGAGCTAAAATCTGTGAATAAGTTCCTTGCATAAGTCCCAGGAGACTCTAAATGCTGCAGATCAGGTGTGACACACTGATGACTGCAGCCGCTGTGCTAAGGCCCTGTCTATATGCTAATTGCAATGGGTCAAGATGAGGAGAAACTTCAGACTTTAGTCTGTTGACCATTATCTTTTCAAAACTTTTCATTACACTTGTTAGGGCCACAGGTCTATAGTCCTTATTTGAGCCTGGACAAGATGTCTTTGGGATAGGCACTTTTTCCAAAGATCAGGAACAGTGCACTTTTCAACCGAAGACTGAAAGATTGGATACCAGGCCTCAGACAATTCCTGTGCACAGCTCCTGATTAAAAAAGCAGACAAACCCATCTGGACCAGCAGATTTTTTGGGGCACACTTAGCTAAAAACAGACTGTTGGGTTTAAACACCACCTATCCAGATGTGCATAGATAAAGGTGGTAGTTGTACCAGTCTCTGGTTAGACAGGGTCCTATCTTAAACGTAGACATTGAGATCATTACAGTGCTGATAAATCTTGGGCTATTATAACATATATATAGTTCGTTCGTCGCACCCCCAATTTTTAACTTGTGGCAGCCTGAACATTCTCCCGAATATAGTTTCATAAGGTGTCAGTCCTACTGCACTGGTTATGTTAATGTAGAGTTTAACTGAATCTAGGCATTGAGTCGATGGTCTTCCTGTCTCTTCCATACATTTCTTCAGTCTATTTTTTACCGTACCATCCATCCATCTTCTGCTTATCCGGGGCCGGGTCGCGGGGGCAGCAGTCTGAGCAGGTTTTTACTGTGCCATTCATCCTTTCTACTAACCCAGTGCTTTGAGGGTGGAGCACAATGATTTTTTTAAATCAATATGGAATATTTTCCCAATGTGTGAAATTAGACTGTTTACAAAATGTGTCCCATTATCACTACAGATTCTCTCAGTTATGCCAGATCTTGGTATTATGTCTTTACACAGCGCCTTAGCCACCGTCAGAGCGTCTGGTGTTTTGGTTGGAAATAGTTCGACCCATTTAGAAAATGTGTCTACTATTACTAAACAATATTTCTTGCCTTCACTTTGATTTAATTCTATGAAGTCCATATGAATAATTTGAAATGGATATTGGGGTAGTGGAAATTGTCCTCGCTTGGGTCTTACATTTCCCTGTGAGTTGTGTTTTGCACATATCAGACATGCTCTACAAAACAGCTGAGTAAGAATTGAACCCATAGGTTGTATAATGTTTCTCTACCTCTGCCACCGTCCCTCCTGTTGAGACGTGTTATACCGTGGCTCAGTATTGCTGCCCATTTGCATAGATTTCTTGGAAGGATGGGTTTATTTTGGGGACATATGTAAATGTCATTTTTAATGTTGCTCCATTTTTTACCCACTCTTGTGTTTCTTGCTGTGGGCTCTGTTGCTGCATGTCTCGTAAAATATCATCTGTAACTGTGTCTGCCTTTCCCAGTTGTAACAGGTAGTTTGTCTTCGCTGCTGCGTTCTTTGCCGTCTTATCTGCAAATGCATTCCCTAAAGTTACTGTATCTGTCCCATTAGTATGTGCTGCACATTTGCATGTTGCTAGTTTCAGTGGCAGCTGTACAGCTTGCAGTAGGTCCAGTAGTAGTTGAGCCTGTGTTCCTGCTTTGCTGCTTTAGTAATGCTAATGTTTCACTCTTACACGTTTCTATCTCTGGTGATGCAATTGATACGTCATCTATATAAGGCAAAATCTGGCTTCCTCCTGGAGGATCGAATTTCGACACATTCGCTGACATAACCTGGGAGTAAATTGTAGGGTTTTCACAATAACCTTGGGGTAATCTGGTGAAGGTTTATCTCTTACCCTCGAAAGTAAATGCAAACCAGAATTGTCTGTCCTTGTCAACTGGAATTAAGAAAAATGCATTATTAATATCAATTAGTGTGAATATCGTAGCATCAGGTCTTAATGAATTTAGTGATGTGTGTGGATCTGGAACACATGGAGCTCGTTGAATCACTGCACTGTTCACTGCTTGTAAGTCCTGTATCTTACCCCAGCCTATAGAGGGCGCTGCTTCTTTACTGGGAATATTGGTGTGTTACATGGTGAGTCATCACACTCAATTATAACACCTGCCTTAATCAGATCATTTATGATGGTCTTATACCCTCAACTGCGTCAGGCTTCAGTGGGTTCTGCTTCACACATGGTCTGTGCTCAGATTTTGGTCTTATTATCACTGGTAGAGTTCCTTTAATAGTCCTACGTCAGATGGGCTTGTTGACCACACCTCGTCTGGTGCGCCAGATAAGAAGTCTTCTTCCGCCTCAGTTAAAAACATTCATCATGGTTGTTGATCAGAGGGGTCCAAATGTGCCTGTCCTGACATCGTAGCTCCTGAATGATGCTTTCCTCGTCACTCCTGTCTCTGCACTGGTTTCTGTGTTCACAGAGGTCACAACCCAGTATAAAAACACACACTGTGTCCTAGAATCAAACCAGCAACCAACAAAAGTACTTACTCTCTCTCCTTTCACCAAGTTTTCCAATGAATGAACCAACTTTAAGAACAAAGTTTACATCCTTAGCTTCCACCCACTAACCACGATGAAATATTGTTCTATTATAAACCTCAGGTTCACTACTTTACTTTGGGATCTGTATTTTTAACAAATCTACGTGGCTCTGAACATCTTTTACTTGGTGTATAAAAATTATTCCTACATAAAATGAGCGCTGACACAGACAACATGTAGTACAGAACACACTGAAGCACATGGAATATCACACTGAGGCATGGGGAGAACATGCACATGGACTGAACAAGCATATCACATTGAGGCATGGGGAGAACATGCACATGGACTGAACAAGCATATCACATTGAGGCATGGGGAGAACATGCACATGGACTGAACAAGCATATCACATTGAGGCATGGGGAGAACATGCACATGGACTGAACAAGCATATCACATTGAGGCATGGGGAGAACATGCACATGGACTGAACAAGCATATCACATTGAGGCATGGGGAGAACATACACATGGACTGAACAAGCATATCACATTGAGGCATGGGGAGAACATGCACATGGACTGAACAATGGCTGCTACTGTCACTGCGATAAAAGTAAGTTCCCTAAAAAAAAAAGATAAAATAAGTAAACATAGGACTAGACAAGGCGAATTGTTATTGCTATATTCTGCAAGGACCATAATGCCCCATAATGTCCTCCCTCCTGTGGGCTCCACCTGCAGAGGGGTTCATGGGGGGGGGTCAGGTGCTGTGAGGATTGGGCAGTAAACTGCCCCCGCGACCCAGCTGGATTAAGAGGGAGAAGATGGATGAATACAAGGTCCTCCACACCCATCACTGTCTGCACGGTGAGGCCCCCACTTACCTCACAGAACTGATCACCTCAGCCAGGACCCGGTCAGGCCAACAGCACCGTCTGCTCCAGGACACGGCTCAAAACCACGGGAGACAGAGACAAACCCCGTCTGTGCAACGCCCCACCCGACCAGCTCAGGGCTCCACAGACAGTGGAGTCTTTAAAAAAAGACTCTTTGTTTTTACATGTAGCACTTTAAGATTTGGTTTCAAATGTAAAGTGCATTATAAATACATTATTATTATTATTATTATTATTATTATTATTATTAAACATTTTTCATTCAAGTAAAGTGAAATTTAAAGTTTTCTCACAATTTAGAAATGTACTTATGATGAATAATGGATCATTTTTAAGAATCTTTGACATTTCAGTAGAATTTAAAATGTTTCTGAGTTTGAAATGTGTGAAATATTTGTACTTTTATTTATTTGATGGGCATTGCAGTTAGTCACCTGCTTGTCTCCAGAGATGTTGTTGCTTTGTTTAGAATGTTCCGCAGCCTAGATAAACCCATCTATATCAAGGGAGACAACTATAGACTAGGTTACAGGGCAGATCTGTGGAGAGGCGACCCTGTCCACAAAGAGAATTGCTGTATTTATGAGCAGTAGATGCTGGATGGATGTTTAATGTCACACAACATGGAACATTCCAGGCAAAACATGACCATCTCCATGGAGACAAGCAGGTGACGGACCCTCCACCAGAAAAGTTGCGCAGTGCATCTTTAATGAATATTTTCTAATACAAGGTAAATCTGCAAGATAACTGCAGAGATGACTTGTTTCCATGGTGATCTTATTGCTTTGGCTGAAATGTTCCATAGTATGACATTAAACATCTGGCAGTTATTCATTACGGGTGTTTCTGTTGCACAAAAATACAACAATTCCTTCTGTGAATAGGGACGCCTCTCCACAGATTTGACTTATAATGTAGCTTAGTGCTGTAAACTGCTTGTCCTTTCATGATGGGTTTTTAATCTGTATTGTGGAACATTCTAGATGAAGATGTGTGTGAATCCCTCATTTGCTGCTTCAGTTCTGGTCAGAATGCTGCAGGATCTGCCTTATATCTGCCAGAGGGAGGAATTAGATCCCCTGATTACTTAAAGAAGCCATCTTTGTTATAAAAAACAAACAAAACACCTTCTTTAAACAGAAATGGAGGACTCCGGCTCCATCTGTCTCCATCTGTAGCTCCATTCTCCAAAATCAGAACAAATTAAGAAAACAGGGTGTAGCCAGGTCAGGCCCAGAGGTGTGAACACCCCATTATGGCCCTGTATGATTCTGCTAATCTGACCCCACTCCCGAGTCTATTTCAATAGGCCGAGCTGACAACAGAAACTGTAAACAAGTAGGGTTAGTGTTTAAGTAATTGGGGGATCTGACCCCTCAGATATAAGTCAGTGTCCTGCAGCATTCGGACCAGAACTGAAGAAGCAGCAAAACGTCTTCCAACCCTTGTCCAGTTGACAAATTGAATTCTACCCATTGCCATTCTAGACAAAGCAATAACATTTCCATGGAGACACCAGGTGGTGGGCGCTAGAAATGTTCCGCAGTGCACCTTTAAGCAAGTAACAGAGAAGCCAATTACAGAAACACTGTAAAGAGTCGGCACAGAACAGCAAAATGCCAAGAACGTCTTCAGTACTTTGTTTTTCTTCACATGTTCACAGATGTGTTGTGTGCCTCATTGGGCAACTGAAGGGTTCAGTTTGATAATACAAATGTTCCACTCAGTCCTGCCCCCTAGTGGCTCCAGGCTCATGACACGTATGGAGCTGGTTCATTATCTCTCTGTCGGCTGTTGCTGCTGTGATTCTTTTTGTTCCAGTTGACAACACTCATAAGAACGCTCCATGCGGTTTGGTGCAGACTTTATTCACTGATTTTAATTTGACATCGTTGACATTTGTGTAAAAACATATTTAAAAGCCAGTTGTCTTTATTGTATTGATAAAAAAAAGGCAGACAAAGCTTGAAATTTTTAGTGAACTGAAAAAATAAAAACAATGGGGTGGATTTAAAGTAACTGCTGGTTAAAAAAACCAAATGGGGAAGTGCCGCTGTTCTCGCTGACCTCCTGTTTGCTGGTGCTGGAGACGTAAATGAACCAAAGATGAGAGAGAGGCTACAGCACAGGAAACTTAAAAGTCTGTTTGTTTCTATGGAGATGTCATTGCTCTGCCTGGAATGTTCCACAGTGTGACATTAAACAGTTCTACCTGACATTCATTCAATTACAAGTGGCTTTAGAGCTCAGAAATCTCATTCAGACTGCGAGCGGGGGTCGCCTCTCCACAGATCTGACCTGTAACTTGGTCTGGTTTGGTCTCCATGATGATAGAAAGTTTTAATGCCGTACTGCGGAACATTCCAGACAAAGTGATAACATCTCCGTGGAAAAAAAGTGTTTGACGTACCCTCCACTAAACTAAATACTAAATCCACTTTTTTCACTACTAAACTGTGTAAATGTGTTTCAATAGTGTAATAGTCTGTGCTTCCTGTGAGGGCTGTGCTTTTCAAATGGGATTATACAGTGTGCATATCACGGGCTGCTGTGCATATCACGGGCTGCTCTATCGATATATCACCAAGAATATTTTTGGAATATTTTACTCTATTATGTTGTTGCAGTGCTTCAGTTTTGTTGCTTGTTTAGTGGAAGGAAACGTGTTTGTGCAACACATTTGACATTTTCACTGTTCTGATGTTTTGTGTTAACTTTGCACAATAAGTGTTTTACAGTGACTTTCAGTATCACACCCATGATTTAGCCATTTTTTATTGAACGGTTTCATTCATTTGATATAAATCGTATTTAATTGTATCGAATTGTAAGATCACTGTATGGAGATATGTATCGTATCGAGGCTTCTGAACGATACCCAGCCCTTCTGAACGATACCCAGCCCTTCTGAACGATACCCAGCCCTTCTGAACGATACCCAGCCCTTCTGAATGATACCCAGCCCTTCTGAACGATACCCAGCCCTTCTGAACGAGACCCAGCCCTTCTGAATGATACCCAGCCCTTCTGAACGATACCCAGCCCTTCTGAACGATACCCAGCCCTTCTGAACGATACCCAGCCCTTCTGAACGATACCCAGCCCTTCTGAACGATACCCAGCCCTTCTGAACGATACCCAGCCCTTCTGAACGATACCCAGCCCTTCTGAATGATACCCAGCCCTTCTGAACAATACCCAGCCCTTCTGAACGATACCCAGCCCTTCTGAACGATACCCAGCCCTTCTGAACGATACCCAGCCCTTCTGAATGATACCCAGCCCTTCTGAATGAGACCCAGCCCTTCTGAATGATACCCAGCCCTTCTGAATGATACCCAGCCCTTCTGAACGATACCCAGCCCTTCTGAACGATACCCAGCCCTTCTGAACGATACCCAGCCCTTCTGAACGATACCCAGCCCTTCTGAAAGATACCCAGCCCTTCTGAACGATACCCAGCCCTTCTGAATGATACCCAGCCCTTCTGAACAATACCCAGCCCTTCTGAACAATACCCAGCCCTTCTGTTTACAGTCACCTCTGGGGTAAATTAGGTCACTCTGCAGCTCTGCAGCTCACTGCTGATAAAAACACTTTATGATTAGATGACGGTTTCCTTTTGACCTGAAGTGTGCACTGTGTAACTTCTTGGTTTGCTTGTTGCTATATATGTCACTGCTCTATATAGAATGTTCCACAATATAACATTAAACAACTCATTTATTCAATTACAGGTGGATTTAGACCTCAAAAATACCTAGAAAACTTAACTTACTTGATCTCGTTTGGTCTCCATGAAGATAGAAAAGTTTAGTGAACATCTCCATGGAAAAAAGCATTTGACTGACCCTCAGAAAAGTTACACAATCCACCTTTAAAAGCTCCTTATACAATATATCTGTGATGATATGATAAACTATTTCTTTTGCTAAATGAGGGTTTAAACTATTGAAAAAATGCCTTCTTTGCATGTAAATTGTCTCTGTATTTTGGAGGGAACTTTCAGTGTTGGCGACATCGACAGACTCTCTGCTACATTCTGTATTTTTGTACTTTTCTTAACTTTTTTTGCCACTTAACTGATGTAAAACTATAAATACATACCACAGTTGGGGTCGCTGAAAGAACATTTGTAATTATCATGGTATCGGAATCAGTATTGAGTATCGATTCTATTCCTAGTGTCGAAATCCAGTTTGAAGTTTTAATATTGTGACCTGTAAGTACGTGTGCTGTAGCCGCTCTGTCGCCCCCTGCTGTTACACCACGAGGGGCATGTCCTCCAGGTCTCGGAGCAGATCCGACTCTCTGGACTCGGAGCTGTGCATCAAGGGCTTTTCTTCCGGACTGACCCCCGCTCTGCCCTCTTCCTCCTCCTCTTCCTCCTCCTCTTCCTCCTCCTCCTCTCGGATCTCTCCTAACTCCTCCTCTTCCCTCTCCTCCGCTCCCTCGCTCGCCTTCACCTCGTCCATCATCACGCTGGTGTCTTCCGCTCGCTCCATGGCGGCGGCGGTGTTGGCCCAGTATCCGGCGCTCTCGGATATGTCCAGGTTTGAACGGGAGCTCCGCGGGATGTACACTCTCCTCCGCAGATGGTGAACCTGAAAACAGGACAAGGGAAAAGATTCAGTAATTAGGTTATATTGTTTTTTGAATATTGTTCCACACAGATACAGAACAATAGATCTCGCGTTGACGACCGCTGTCTATTGGAACGAATGTGTCAACAAAGCTTCAAATTAAGTGCTACAAAGTCTTGGTACAGGAGTAACGTTGCTTTTAAATGAATGAACGTCAATCAGACATAAGGTGATATGCATAATTAAACTATCCTACCTTAAATCGGCAAGTTTTATTTTCTTGGTTTGTTACAAATGTCAGACGTATTTACAACGAGCCACAAATAAAGTGATAAGAGGAAGAGGTTTTTATCTATGAATCATGTGTACAATCCTCCGGTACTGCGGCGGCTGTTATTGTGCAAGGCGCTCTCTGCCCTGCGCTCGGTTCTGCACAGTTCTGCTCGGTTTGGACCCAATGTTTTGGTCGGACAGCGGGAATCGGGGTAGCAGCGCTTGGTGCGAATCACTCTGGAGGCAGCGGGGACAGCGGTGCAGGTAGACCGCTCTATCCTGACCGCGGAAGGAGAGGCCTGGGGTCCGGCCCCGGGAATGGCCCGGGCCCCAAGCTAGACTTCAGGTCAGAGCCGAACAAGTCCAAGATTAGTCCTGGTTTAGTCCTGATTCAGTCCTGGTTTAGTCCTGATTCAGTCCTGGTTTAGTCCTGGTTCAGTCCTGGTTTAGTCCTGATTCAGTCCTGGTTTAGTCCTGATTCAGTCCTGGTTTAGTCCTGATTCAGTCCTGATTCAGTCCTGGTTTAGTCCTGGTCCAGTCCTGGTTTAGTGTTATTTTAGTTCTGGTTCAATCCTAGTTTAGTCCTGGTTTAGTCCTGGTTCAGTCTTGGTTCAATCCTAGTTTAGTCCTGGGTTTAGTCCTGGATTAGTCCTGGTTCAGTTCTGGGTTCAGTCCTGGGTTCAGTCCTGGGTTCAAAACATGTTAGTATCATAGGCCTACAAAATAAAATCTTAACTCTGAAATGTTTTGCTTCGCTCTTTCATCTTCTTCTTCTGCTTGTTCGCACGTTCTTATGCGGCGCAAAAGTCCGTCATCTTCGCTCTGATACTATGAAAAACTTTACCTTAGACCTTGGAACCCCCGTATCCAGATGGCGGCAGTATTAAGGCATGAATGCAAGATCTAACGTTCTATATCTGTGTTCGTTCCATCCCTATTACACGTTTTAATGCTAAACACCAGAAAAAAAACTAAATCTGCCTCCCACGAAATCTCTGCTCTCACCTGCCAGGCCAGAGTGATCACTGTGACCAGCAGACACACAATGAGCCCCCCCGCCGACCCCATGGCAATCAGACCCATCTGATTATCAATGAGGCACTCCGCTCCCGTCGCGTTGTGCTCCAGTGCAGGCGTCACGGGCACGTCCGGGTCGGGGCTCTCCGTGGAGGGCTCGAAAGTCAGGTTGGGAATGGTGGAGGTTTCGGGGCGACTCTGAGGCAGAAGACAGAGGAGCAGGAGCAGGCGGAAGGAGGGAGGGGGCAGTCCAGACAGCGCCATCTTTTGATCTGAGAAGAGATTTGTAAGAAAACAAATGCAGACTTAGAAAAATGGTACTGATCCACAAGGGAAGTGACACAGTTGTGTCTTTCACGAGAATATATCGACTTTTGGTGGTTTTCAGATTCTAGACTGTGATGCCGGACTTCTAGATGGGGACAAGAGAAATATCCAAACGGTCAATGGCAGTGCTGGATGAAGTACCATATTTTTCGGACTATAAGTTGCATTTTTGTCATGGTTGCAACTTATAATCAGGTGTGACATATATATAAAATATATCATTTCACATGTTGGTTATTTTCACACTGAGGCCACGAGAGGGCGCTCTAGGCTTATGTGCCAGTATCTGCTCCGCCTCAGGCTCTTCCTCCTGCACCACTGTCACTTCTCGCTCTACTGCACATGTCTCCTGCAGAAAGAGTCGCTGTCCTGCTGCAAGTGCTGAAATCTGCAGCTGAAAACTGTAATTTAGCAGCAGAAAGAAAGTTTGGAGTGAGTGAGAAACTTGTGTTTGACTGGAGAAAAGTGGAGGAAACTCGAACTGCAATGAACAAAACAAAAAAGCTCATTGTGCCTAAAAGCTGGATTTAGCTGGAGTTGGTGGAGCTGCTCAGAAGTGACACCGAGGATGAAGAATTCAGTGGATTTAGTGATTTGGAGCGAGATGGAGAGTTTGGTTAAACTTGTTCTGTTGTTTCTGCTCTAGTTTTCTGAATAACTGTTCATATGTGATGTGAACAAACCAGACACATGTTCAGCCTGTTCTTCTCTGGTCCAGTGTTATTACTGTAATTTGCTTTTCTAGATGAAATGTCTGTTCCTGGTGTCTGATTTGATCAAATAAATTTCCCCCCAAAAATGCGACTTATATATGTTTTTTTCTACTTCATAGTGCATTTTATGGCTGGTGCGACTTATACTCCTGAGTGACTGAAGTAAAGATTTTTTGAAAATTAAAGCATCAAATGTGGTGGTTTTGTTTAGAAAATAGCCAATTTTAAGTGTTTCGATTGATTTCTTAAAATTTCGAGCTGTTTTTGTGTATTTGGTTTGCTCAAAGTTGGGATGTTAACTCAAAATAAATGTGCTAAAAATAAGTCTCAAGCATTTCCACAGGTCTCAAACCACAATGAAAAGCTTTTACAGTATTTTTCAGTCTAAGCTAAAATATAGTGGAGTAGAAAGTACAGAAACTCAAATGTAGTGAAGTAAACGAAAAAGTAATTGTAAAATTACTTCAGCACAATTTTTGGGTATCTGTACTTTTCTTAATTGTTGTGCTTTTACTTTTGTACTTCGTTACCTCCCACCACTGCTCAATGCACAAATATTGAACCTGATCATTTCTTCTAGTGAACCAATTCTTTTACTACAAGAAATCCCCATACTTTGCCAAGGAGTGTAAAGAACTGTGATGTGATACGGCTTTTAAGAGCTTTATTATCGATGTTATTTGAATCCACGTTTAACACATTTATTTCAGTGATACTTGATCACAACAGTGCTAACAAACATGTGTATGACTCTTTTTTCTAGTGAAAACACTGGCCTCATTCACCAAAATCTGATTATAATCTGATTTCTGGACCTTTAATGTTACTTAAGGGTTGGACTAAGTCACTTTTCAATATTGTCTGTTTCTATGGAGATGTCATTGCACTGCTTTGAATGTTCCACAATATGACATTAAACACTTTTAGTTACATTTATTTAATTACTAATGGTTTTAAAGCTCAAAAATACCTAGAAAAACAGGGTTCGCCTCTCCACAGATCTGACCTGTAACTTGGTCTGTTATTGGTCAGAAAAGTTACACAATGCTCCTTTTAAATTGCATGTAAATATCATCATTCTTTCTGTTCGTGGTCCCTCTGGTTCACACTCCAGTCAGATTTTGTATTTTGTGTGTCATATAATGATTCAATTAAATTCAGTTTTATTTCTATAGCCCAGAGTTTCCCCAATGTTCTTCACAGTGAGAAACATGGAAACATCATCTGACATAAACATCAACAACAACAATAATCATGAAGGTCAAACCTTGATTAATCTTGGCTGATTTTAGTTCAGATAAATAAAATCAGAATTTCTAATTCTTCATAAAAAAAAAAAAGTAAAAATAAATTCAGTTCTATCAAGTCGTGAGCCTTGGTTTTACGGCGATATTCTTCACTTCATTGCTTACATCTTAAAGCTGCACTGTGTAACTTTTTGTTTGGGGGTCCAGCTTGTTTCTATGCATATGTTATTGCTCTGTCTGGAAAGTTCCACAGTGTGACATTAAACAGCTCTACCATATAGTTGTTCAATTACAGGTGGTTTTACAGCTTAAAAATACCCAGAAAAACAGATATTCTGACTGTGAGCAGGTTCGCCTCTCCACAGATCTGACCTGGAACTCGGTCTGGTGTCCATGAAAATAGAACGTTTTAATACTACACTGTGAAACTTTCCAGTCAAAGCAAAAACATCTCCATGAAGAAAAGCATTTGTCGGAGCCTCAACCATAAAAGTTACACAACTCGTCTTTTAAAAGTAAATCTATATTTTTCAGCCTCTGAGCACAGACTCACCTTCAGCTGCCTGCTCTTTGTGAGGGTGCAGAGTGATGTGAGGTTTCTGCTCAGAGTATTTTAGGTTGAAGTTGAAACCGTGCAGTCTCAGACCTAAAACAAGACACACATATCACACAGTTATATTTACTGTTCCCCTCATCACAACTATAAAGACTTTTCTATTGTACTGTGGCTTTGCACATTAAGCACAAACTACACCATTTTTTGCTGATTTTCATTGTTAAGAAATATCTCCAGGTTTATAGCAGGGTTAGTCCTGGCTTAGCTCTGCCTTGGTCTTTTAGTTTTGAAGTAGACCTAGTTTAGTTCTTGCTTTTAGACTATTAGTTCAGACCTAATTTAGTCCTGACTTCAGACCTTTAGGCCTGGTTTGGACAAAGTTTCATTAGTTTGGAACCATGATTCAGAACTAATGAAGTCCTAGTTTTGACCTTGTCCTGGTGGAGACCTGGTTTGGATTTGGTTTTGACCAGGTTTGTTCCTGGTTTTGACCCTGTTTAGTTGTGATTTAGTCCTGGTTTAGACCTGGACTGCTATTAATCCTGCTTTAATTTAGGTTTAATCTGTCATCCTGTCTATGGCTTTCAAAATGATGAAAAATGGGACTGCTGGCATTGCAATTTAAAAACAAATCAAAATATTCTATGTTTGGAATGGTGAAACTTCTCAAAATGTGGAAACTGAATATTGTCCTGGTCAAACTTCTTGATCATAACCTTACCATATTCCCTTTTGTGTTTTTGTCTTTTCACAGATTCAAAACCGGTCAAATTAACGGAGACCTCCTGATCTACCACGTGCTCCTCACTCTAAAACCGTACTACGCCAAACCCTATGAGATCGTGGTGGACTTGACTCATGTCGGCCCTAGCAACCGCTTTAAAACAGACTTCCTGTCTAAGTGGTTTGTAGTGTTCCCTGGGTTTGCGTATGAAAACGTGGGGGCCGTGTACGTTTACAACTGCAATACGTGGGTGAGGGAGTACACCAAGTATCACGAGAGGCTGCTGACCGGCCTAAAGGGGAGTAAGAAGCTGCAGTTTATAGATTCTCCCGCCAAATTGGCAGAACACATCGAGCCAGACCAACAAAAGCTCCCAGCAGCCACCCTCACACTGGAGGAGGACCTGAAAGTGTTCCACAACGCACTCAAGCTAGCGCACAAAGACACCAAAGTTTCTATTAAGGTGAGTGGAAAACCAGGGCTGCTATAATGAACGTGACGACCCTAAAGGCAAAGACTCTAAAGACCTGCCTAGAGACCTTTTCTAACAAAGCCCATGGTATTATTAGATCATTGACCAATCACTGACTTTGTATTTGATGTATTCTCTCATGGACAAACTGAAAAAATGTATTGTTCACTATTTGACTTCTAAAACATTGACATGGAAAGGTGACTGGTATGAAAGTCATCTTTCTCCATGGAGACTCGTCAGATCTGTGGTGAAACGATCTCACTTAAGGTGCTTTCAGACTGACAGAGAACGTGCCAGTGCTGGTTCCTGCACCTAATCTCCAACTGACTTACATGTTCACCCTGAAAATCAGAGCGTTCGGGAACTGAGTAAAACTTGGTTTTTCTTCTACCAAAAACTCTTGTCCAGTTGACAAATTGAACTCTACCTGTTGCCATAGATTCTACCTGACGTCACAGACAACAGCAGGTTCATCCGGGTGACATGTGGTCACATAGACAGCACTGTTGCAAGGAGATTTAATGTGTCTCCCTGCACAATCTTCACATATGACAAGAAAAGTTTTAAGTCCATAAATTATTATGTACTGTTCATCTCGCATCTCCATTGTTTCCTGGTAAGGTTACATCTTTATGTTCCCCTGGTAAGGTTACATCTTTATGTTCCTCTGGTAAGGTTACATCTTTATGTTCCCCTGGTAAGGTTACATCTTTATGTTCCTCTGGTAAGGTTACATCTTTATGTTCCTCTGGTAAGGTTACATCTTTATGTTCCCCTGGTAAGGTTACATCTTTATGTTCCCCTGGTAAGGTTACATCTTTATGTTCCGCTGGTAAGGTTACATCTTTATGTTCCACTGGTAAGGTTACATCTTTATGTTCCTCTGGTAAGGTTACATCTTTATGTTCCCCTGGTAAGGTTACATCTTTATGTTCCTCTGGTAAGGTTACATCTTTATGTTCCTCTGGTAAGGTTACATCTTTATGTTCCTCTGGTAAGGTTACATCTTTATGTTCCTCTGGTAAGGTTACATCTTTATGTTCCCCTGGTAAAGTTACATCTTTATGTTCCTCTGGTAAGGTTACATCTTTATGTTCCCCTGGTAAAGTTACATCTTTATGTTCCTCTGGTAAGGTTACATCTTTATGTTCCCCTGGTAAGGTTACATCTTTATGTTCCCCTGGTAAGGTTACATCTTTATGTTCCTCTGGTAAGGTTACATCTTTATGTTCCTCTGGTAAGGTTACATCTTTATGTTCCTCTGGTAAGGTTACATCTTTATGTTCCTCTGGTAAGGTTACATCTTTATGTTCCTCTGGTAAAGTTACATCTTTATGTTCCTCTGGTAAGGTTACATCTTTATGTTCCCCTGGTAAGGTTACATCTTTATGTTCCTCTGGTAAGGTTACATCTTTATGTTCCCCTGGTAAGGTTACATCTTTATGTTCCTCTGGTAAGGTTACATCTTTATGTTCCCCTGGTAAGGTTACATCTTTATGTTCCCCTGGTAAGGTTACATCTTTATGTTCCCCTGGTAAAGTTACATCTTTATGTTCCCCTGGTAAAGTTACATCTTTATGTTCCCCTGGTAAGGTTACATCTTTATGTTCCCCTGGTAAGGTTACATCTTTATGTTCCCCTGGTAAGGTTACATCTTTATGTTCCTCTGGTAAAGTTACATCTTTATGTTCCCCTGGTAAGGTTACATCTTTATGTTCCCCTGGTAAAGTTACATCTTTATGTTCCCCTGGTAAGGTTACATCTTTATGTTCCCCTGGTAAAGTTACATCTTTATGTTCCCCTGGTAAGGTTACATCTTTATGTTCCCCTGGTAAGGTTACATCTTTATGTTCCCCTGGTAAAGTTACATCTTTATGTTCCCCTGGTAAGGTTACATCTTTATGTTCCCCTGGTAAAGTTACATCTTTATGTTCCTCTGGTAAGGTTACATCTTTATGTTCCTCTGGTAAGGTTACATCTTTATGTTCCTTTGGTAAGGTTACATCTTTATGTTCCTTTGGTAAGGTTACATCTTTATGTTCCTTTGGTAAGGTTACATCTTTATGTTCCTTTGGTAAGGTTACATCTTTATGTTCCTCTGGTAAGGTTACATCTTTATGTTCCTCTGGTAAGGTTACATCTTTATGTTCCTCTGGTAAGGTTACATCTTTATGTTCCCCTGGTAAAGTTACATCTTTATGTTCCCCTGGTAAGGTTACATCTTTATGTTCCTCTGGTAAAGTTACATCTTTATGTTCCTCTGGTAAGGTTACATCTTTATGTTCCCCTGGTAAAGTTACATCTTTATGTTCCCCTGGTAAGGTTACATCTTTATGTTCCTCTGGTAAGGTTACATCTTTATGTTCCTCTGGTAAGGTTACATCTTTATGTTCCCCTGGTAAAGTTACATCTTTATGTTCCTCTGGTAAGGTTACATCTTTATGTTCCCCTGGTAAGGTTACATCTTTATGTTCCCCTGGTAAGGTTACATCTTTATGTTCCCCTGGTAAGGTTACATCTTTATGTTCCTCTGGTAAGGTTACATCTTTATGTTCCCCTGGTAAGGTTACATCTTTATGTTCCTCTGGTAAAGTTACATCTTTATGTTCCCCTGGTAAGGTTACATCTTTATGTTCCCCTGGTAAGGTTACATCTTTATGTTCCTCTGGTAAAGTTACATCTTTATGTTCCTCTGGTAAGGTTACATCTTTATGTTCCCCTGGTAAGGTTACATCTTTATGTTCCCCTGGTAAAGTTACATCTTTATGTTCCTCTGGTAAGGTTACATCTTTATGTTCCTCTGGTAAGGTTACATCTTTATGTTCCCCTGGTAAGGTTACATCTTTATGTTCCTCTGGTAAGGTTACATCTTTATGTTCCCCTGGTAAAGTTACATCTTTGGATTCAGCGTCGCTGCCACAGATGTTGCAGCGACGCTCGGTGCAGATAAATAATGATTGAGTCCAAATTCTCGCTGGTGTTGATGATGTGGTCCCTGTTATATCGTATGGTCTTGTTTTTATTTGGTGATAAATCCACACCCTCTAGGACGGTGTGTGGGATTTTTTCTTTACAATAAAGATTTGTGCAAACTTTTGTTCAACAGAAACGACTGAATCAGTGTTTTTTTTACCAGCTGTTTTTATTTGTATATTTGTGTTTGCTCAGACTACAAATGTGTTAAAATAAACCCTCAGCCTTTTCAGCAGGTCCCAAACTATAATCAAAAATACTTTTATTTTTTAAAACCTGTTCAAAATGTAGTGGAGTAGAAAGTACAGATACCTGCTCACAAATGCAGTAAAGTAAAAAGTATCCACTGTAAAATCTACTGAAGTGTAAAGTACAGATACCTAAAGTGTCTGCTTAAGTACAGAAAGAAAACAAAATGTAGGCTTGATTTGCTTCATTCTCAGCATGATCATAATCAGTCTCTTGAGCCTAACTGTCTCCTCCCGTCTCAGGTGGGCTCCACGGCTGTCCAGGTGACGTCAGCCGAACGCACCCGCGTCCTGGGGCAGCCCGTGTTCCTGAATGACGTGTACTACGCCTCCGAAATCGAGGAGATCTGTTTGGTGGACGAGAGCCAGTTCACCCTGACTATGGCCAACCAGGGCACGCCTCTGACCTTCATGCACCAGGAGTGTGACGCCATAGTCCAGTCCATAATCCACATCCGGACACGCTGGGAACTGTCTCAGCCCGATTCCATACCGCAGCACACAAAGATCAGGCCCAAAGATGTGCCCGGGACCCTGCTCAACATCGCACTGCTCAACCTGGGCAGCTCCGACCCCAGCCTCAGGTCAGTGCGGCCACAGACTTCTGCTTTGAATGAAGTAAGTGAGCTGTATTTTTGGACTATAAGGCGCACTTAAAATCCTTTGATTCTCTCCAAAATCGACAGTGCACCTTATAATCCGATGTGCTTTATGTATTATTTCTGGTTGTGTTTACTGACCTCGAACTGATTTTATTTGGTGCACGAAGCTCAAAAATCTGTGAAAATGTTTTAGTACAACTTTGGTAAGATACAACACACCCGCCCGCACCCACGCAGTACAGCACCACACCCACCCGCACCCACCCAGTACAGCACCACACCCGCCCGCACCCACGCAGTCCAGCACCGCACCCGCCCGCACCCACGCAGTACAGCACCGCACCCGCCCGCACCCACGCAGTACAGCACCACACCCACCCGCACCCACGCAGTACAGCACCACACCCGCCCGCACCCACGCAGTCCAGCACCACACCCGCCCGCACCCACGCAGTCCAGCACCACACCCGCCCGCACCCACGCAGTCCAGCACCGCACCCGCCCGCACCCACGCAGTCCAGCACCGCACCCGCCCGCACCCACGCAGTCCAGCACCGCACCCGCCCGCACCCACGCAGTACAGCACCCCACCCGCCCGCACCCACGCAGTACAGCACCGCACCCGACCGCACACACGCAGTACAGCACCACACCCTCCCGCCCCCACGCAGTCCAGCACCGCACCCGCCCGCGCCCACGCAGTCCAGCACCGCACCCGCCCGCGCCCACGCAGTCCAGCACCGCACCCGCCCGCACCCACGCAGTCCAGCACCGCACCCGCCCGCACCCACGCAGTACAGCACCGCACCCGCCCGCACCCACGCAGTCCAGCACCGCACCCGCCCGCACCCACGCAGTCCAGCACCACACCCGCCCGCACCCACGCAGTACAGCACCACACCCGCCCGCACCCACGCAGTACAGCACCACACCCGCCCGCACCCACGCAGTCCAGCACCACACCCGCCCGCACCCACGCAGTCCAGCATCACACCCACCCGCACCCACCCAGTACAGCACCACACCCGCCCGCACCCACGCAGTCCAGCACCACACCCGCCCGCACCCACGCAGTCCAGCACCACACCCGCCCGCACCCACGCAGTCCAGCACCGCACCCGCCCGCACCCACGCAGTCCAGCACCACACCCGACCGCACACACGCAGTACAGCACCACACCCGACCGCACACACGCAGTACAGCACCACACCCACCCCCACCCACCCAGTACAGCACCACACCCGCCCGCGCCCACGCAGTACAGCACCACACTCGCCCGCACCCATGCAACCACACCCGCCCGCACCCACGCAGTACAGCACCACACCCGCCCGCACCCACGCAGTACAGCACCGCACCCGCCCGCACCCACGCAGTCCAGCACCGCACCCGCCCGCACCCACGCAGTCCAGCACCGCACCCGCCCGCACCCACGCAGTCCAGCACCGCACCCGCCCGCACCCACGCAGTACAGCACCACACCCGCCCGCACCCACCCAGTACAGCACCACACCCGCCCGCACCCACGCAGTACAGCACCACACTCGCCCGCACCCATGCAACCACACCCGCCCGCACCTACGCAGTCCAGCACCACACCCGCTCGCACCCACGTAGTACAGCACCACACCCGCCCGTAAACCTGTGATTATATCAGAGTTAAATCCGCACTCGCCTGGACCCGTTAACATTGTACCCGTTACCCACCCTTGCCCATGATAAATCACAAATTAGAAGATTTCTAACTGACGCATTTTATTTTTTTCGATGCGCCTCTCAGAACAACAACAAACAAACGGCAATAGTAGGTCGCCGCCAAGCCTTAAACTGGTAACACACGATACACTCCCATTTTTTTCTTTTCGTTCCACTTTTTGTAGTCGCCTAATCAAAGGAAGGTTAAACTTGGCCAAACATTTTGCCCTGCCAATGGATCATGGATGCCTTAGTCCGGCATCCATGATCTGCCAATGGATCATGGATGCCTTAGTCCAGGCATCCATGATCTGCCAATGGATCATGGATGCCTTAGTCCAGGCATCCATGATCTGCCAATGGATCATGGATGCCTTAGTCCAGGCATCCATGATCTGCCAATGGATCATGGATGCCTTAGTCCAGGCATCCATGATCTGCCAATGGATCATGGATGCCTGGACTAAGGTTTCAGTCTCACTTATTGTCCAGTGCGGCTTATGTATAAAAAAAATAAATTAATAATCTGGTGCGCCTTATAGTCCCAAAAATACGGTAGGTATTAGAACAGGCTTGTTTTTTTTTACAGTCAGAAATATGCATCTGCCCCTTCATCTTAATACCCTCATGGTCATCCTGCACCATGAAGCCAGCTGATGTGAAAGATGTTACTATTGAAAGTGCACAAAAAAGCTCAAAAATTTAAGATATAAACACTTAAATCTATCAGAAAAAGACTTAAAAGTAGTGAAATGATGTGTCCATGCAGCAAGAAGTTCTACTAAAATAAACTACCTCTAGGCCAGAATGAAGCAGTAGATCATAAATCTGAAAACAAGTTGAATAACCTGATGTAAGTTTTAAAATCTTGGCCAGATCAGAGAAATTTGCAGTGCACTATGTAACTTTTTGGTTGGGGGTCTGTCACCTGCTTGTTTCTATGGTTGCGTCACTGCTCTGCCTGGAATGTTCCACAGTGTGACATTAAACAGCTCTACTTTACATTTATTCAGTTACAGGTGGTTTTACAGCTCAAAAATACCTCGAAAAACTGGTGTTCTGACTGTGAGCGGGCTCGCCACTACACACACCTGACCTGTAACTTGCTCTGGTTTGGTCTCCATGAAGATAAAAAGGTTTAAAGCCGTACTGTGGAACATTCCAGACAAAGCAATAACAAGTTTTGTGTTTTGCTTCATTCACACACAGTCTGCCTATATCTCTGAAACTCAAAATGCTCTGTTCCACCTCGTGATGTCATGAAGTGGTAGTTTTCATGTAAAGTGCTACTGTAGTTTTACCTTTCACAGGATTTGTGTGTTAAACATGTGTGAATGAAACAAAACACAACTCCAGGTCTGTTTGTGATGAGAACACAACACTAGAGCGTGTAGTCGTGTCATTTCCAAATACAAATATCCACAAGTATCTTTTCATAGCCACTGGGTCATTCTGCGTATAACCATCTAATAAAAATTCAATTATGTTACACAGTTATGTTGTTTTAAATGTCCCTTATGAAACCTCTCGCTGTGTAATCTGCTCTGCACTCTGATGCATAAAATAAACTTTATTTAACGCCACTATTACCTTCCTCCTCATCTTTACACTGGGTCCATTTACATCAGATTTAACAACCAGCTCATGCATCACGTAAATATCAGTGACGATCCCATTCTTTTACACAAGTATTCTGCATTTCCCTTATTATTTCTCCCTTTGTATGATCTGCTTTGACCTCTGATAAAGCACTGTTTAACTCTTCATCTCTGCGTAGGCACTGGCTCATTCTGCACTTTCAATAAACCTCCTTTTCTTTTACAGTAGTGTATTAAACGCACTCTGACTTATCCGTAATATAAAACTCTCTTCATTCCAATACTCCTCATCTTTACATGGCCACTGGGCCCATTTACAGCAGATTCAACTCATATTCTGTGATTCTACACAAGTACATAAACTTCCCTGTAACACTGCGCCCTCTGCTGAGCCGTGACCTCCTCGCCCAACCACTGGGTCATTCTTCTTTTTTTTTTTTTTTTTGGGCAAGTGAGCATTTTACGTTCTAATACAATGGAACGTAGTACGGTCATACCAACAGAGACAAGAACGACAAACAATGTACCAAAAAGGAGGAGTGGGATGGACTTATTTAAAGGACTTATTATGGCAGATCTACTTTTCAGAGCTTTTAATCATGTCAGAACTGTTTCCCCTTCTCATTTACCCTCTAGAAGTTGTATTTGGAGTGAGTCATGCATGTTTGAGTCATCTTTAATCATCTTTAATCATTTATTTTCAAGACGCCACATTGCTGATCCTGCCATGTTCAGCATCAGCGGTGCAGGCCTGCTGGGACCTACTAACTTCTACACTTTTATTTTCTCTAAGACTGATACGTGGAGCATTCAGCACTGCAGATAATCATTTTAGTGTGAATAGAAAAAAAAATCTGCTTGCTAGCGTGATGTACAGAGATCTGTCGAGTTGCCGGTGTTACGGATCTATTGGTGGTGTATATTTGGTTTTAAACACAGTGTTTGTGTTTCTTTTGAGTGCGTTTCACATTATTAAATCATCCTCGAGGTACATACGAGGCAAAGCGGCCGTGTCAGTGCCTTTAAGCATGAATGTAGCGATAAATGCACTCCCACTTCTAACTGAACATGAGATTTCTTTTGCATTCTTTACATTACAGCATATGAACTATTTATTTACATGTGAGGACAATGAGTAACTGTTTTAGTTCTGACTATCATCATATCGCAGTAATACAAAAGGAGACCAACAGTGGTAACAGACAGCAGATTCTGTTTATATAGTTTCAAAAACCTCCCTGACCTATACATAACATAAAGCTCTATTTAACTCCAATAGTCCTCATCTTTGCAGAGCCACCGACACTATAACATTCTACAGTCCAATAACATGTAATACATAACATGTAATACAGATGGGGGCAGCTAATGGGTTTAACCTCTTGGATATTCCAGGCTAAAGTACAGTCTAATCAGGAGGAAACTGTGGCTCATTCTAGAATCTGAAACCCACCAGTATCGTTTCACTGAATCTCCTTTTCTTTCACACAAATATATAACATTTCTTTCCCTGTGCAGGTCGGCGGCGTATAACCTGCTGTGCGCTCTGACATGTACGTTTAACCTGAAGATCGAGGGCCAGCTGCTGGAGACCTCAGGCCTCTGTATCCCCGCCAACAACACGCTCTTCATCGTGTCCATCAGCAAAACTCTCGCCGCCAACGAACCCCACCTCACGCTGGAGTTTCTGGAGGAGTGCATCTCCGGATTCAGCAAATCAAGTAATGTTCTTCACATTTAAATGTGCACTATGGAACTTTGTGCTTTGGCATTTTTCACCTGCTTTTTCCTGTGGATATGTCAGTGCTCTGCCTGGAATGTTCCACACTGTGATATTGTAATTGTGCTTTAATTTTAATTGTACTATTGTACATTTATTCAATTACAGGTGGTTTTATAGAAAATAATACATATAAAAACAGACTGTGAGTGGAGTCGCCTCTCCACAGATCTGACCTGTAACTTGGTCTAGTTTGGGTTCCCTGAAGATAGTAAGGTTTAATATCATACTGTGGAACATTCCAGACAAAGCATAACTCCATGAACAAAAGCATTTGACGCACCCTCCACTAGAAAAGTTACACAATGCACCTTTAAATTACATAACTACATAATTTCACCATCAGCCCTACACATCGGCCCAAAAATATTTGCTGAGTTTATTGCCCTCGGTTTATTGCCCTCGGTTGCTCTGGAGCCGGGGGGGGGTATTATTTCTGATACAGTATCGATATTGTGTAGTTGGAACACTGTTGGAATATTGTGTGGGGAATCACACTCCTCAGCCTCCCCGGTAAAGTCTATCCCAGGGTGCTGGAGAGGAGAGTTCGGCCGATAGTCGAACCTCGGATTCAAGAGGAGCAGTGTGGTTTTCGGCCTGGTCGTGGAACACTGGACCAGCTCTACACCCTCCATCGGGTGCTCGAGGGTTCATGGGAGTTTGCCCAACCAGTCCACATGTGTTTTGTGGACTTGGAGAAGGCATTCGACCGGGTCCCTCGTGGTGCCCTGTGGGGGGTGCTCCGGGAGTATGGGGTCCGGGGCCCTTTGCTAAGGGCTGTCCGGTCCCTGTATGACCGGAGCAGGAGCTGTGTTCGCATTGCCGGCAGTAAGTCAGACTTGTTCCCGGTGCATGTTGGACTCCGCCAGGGCTGCCCTTTGTCACCGGTTCTGTTCATTGTATTTATGGACAGAATTTCTAGGCGCAGCCAGGGGCCGGAGGGGGTCCAGTTCGGGGACCACAGGATTTCATCGCTGCTTTTTGCGGATGATGTTGTCCTGTTGGCTCCATCGAACCAGGACCTGCAGCGTGCACTGGGGCGGTTTGCAGCCGAGTGTGAAGCGGCCGGGATGAGAATCAGCTGTTCCAAATCCGAGGCCATGGTTCTCGACCGGAAAAAGGTGGATTGCCCCCTCCGGGTGGGTGGGGAGTCTCTGCCTCAAGTGGAGGAGTTCAAGTATCTCGGGGTCTTGTTCACGAGTGAGGGGAGGATGGAGCGCGAGATTGACAGGCGGATCGGTGCGGCGTCGGCAGTGATGCAGTCGCTGTATCGGACCGTTGTGGTGAAGAGGGAGCTGAGCCGAAAGGCGAAGCTCTCGATTTACCGGTCAATCTACGTTCCTACCCTCACCTATGGTCATGAGCTCTGGGTAATGACCGAAAGAACGAGATCGCGGATACAAGCGGCCGAAATGAGTTTCCTCCGCAGAGTGGCCGGGCGCTCCCTTAGAGATAGGGTGAGGAGCTCGGTCACACGGGAGGAGCTCGGAGTAGAGTCGCTGCTCCTCCACGTCGAGAGGAGCCAGCTGAGGTGGTTCGGGCATCTGGTCCGGATGCCTCCTGGACGCCTCCCTCGGGAGGTGCTCTGGGCATGTCCCACCGGTAGGAGGCCCCGGGGAAGACCCAGGACACGCTGGAGGGACTATGTCTCTCGGCTGGCCTGGGAACGCCTCGGGGTCCGTCCGGAGGAGCTGGAGGAAGTGGCTGGGGAGAAGGAAGCTTGGGAGCCCCTGCTTAGACTGCTGCCCCCGCGACCCGGCCCCGGATAAGCGGAAGAAGATGGATGGATGGATGGATATCGATATTGTGGGCTGCTGTATCGATACATCTCCAAGATTGTTTTTTGGTATATTTTGCTCAATTCTTTTGTTCCAGCGCTTCAGTTTTGTTTAGAGGAAGGAAACTCGTTTATGCAACACATTTGACATTTCCACTGTTTTGATGAGTAAAATGTTTGTGTTTCCTCTTCACTTTGCAGAAGTGGTTTAACAGAGACTCATTTATATTAAAGGGGGGCCCCATGCGATGATTCTGGGCCCCCAGATCCGGACAGGCCTGAACTGTAACATTACTGTTGTCCTTATTCTGCACGTCCAGGTATCGAGCTGAAGCACTTGTGTCTAGAGTACATGACGCCGTGGCTGCTCAACCTGGTGCGCTTCTGCAAACACACGGACGACGCCAAACGCCAACGGGTCACCGCCATTTTGGACAAACTCATCACCATGACGATCAACGAGAAGCAGATGTACCCCTCTATCCAGGCCAAGATCTGGGGCAGCCTGGGACAGGTCAGACAACGGGATCCATGAGGGTTTTACCAGATCAGAAATTCTCGCTCACGTGTCTCGGGCAGCGCCTGACTCATGTTCACTGGTGTTTGGTTTTAGCAGGTCTACAAAAATAGTTCCAATTCGAAGAAATAATGGAAATTTCAACACGGTTCCTCATATTATTTAGTATCTAGTTTAAGGCTGTAGTTCCGTAATCAGTTGTAAGAATTTATTTGAGACGACAGTAGAAACGTGAGTGAGTTAGATGAAGATTTTGCATTTTTTGCTCTTCTGTCCACTCCTGTTTAATCCAGCTGGGTCACGGGGGAATCTTACTGCCCCATCCTCATAGCACCTGACCCCCCATGAACCCCTCCCGTCTGGTGAGCCCCGTAAAAAAGGCAGATTATACTTTTTTTCAGATTATAAATTTAATCTGTCTCCTTGGTTTTTTTTAATAGATGCTTGTTTTGCCTGAAATCCTTTGCAGGTGTCGTCTTCTGAGCGCAGTTTGGCTCAGATATCTAGAGCTCAGTGGTGGATGAAGAACTCCATTTTGTTAAGTTAAAGTACAGATACGTGGGCTAAAGGTCTCGCTTCCCTTTTCAGCAGGACATATTTTTAGTCGATGAATTTCTTTTGTCCGTTTCCACAGTGCAGCTCCCTCCTCTCTGTCGTTTGTCATGAGTCTGATTCCCTGTGTTTGTCCCTCAGATCACAGACCTGCTGGACGTGGTGCTGGACAGTTTCATTAAGACGAGCGCCACTGGAGGTCTGGGCTCCATCAAAGCCGAGGTCATGGCCGACACTGCAGTGGCTCTGGCATCGGGCAACGTCAAACTGGTGTCCAGCAAGGTCAGAATACGCACAGGGACGTGATGTGTGGGGACAGTTTAAAGACGCGTTGTGTAACTTTTCTTGTGGAGGGCCCATCAAATGCTTTATTGATGTACCTGAAATGTTCCGCAGTGTGACATTAAACAGCCCTACCTTATATTTATCCCACCAAACGTCAGAATTAGAAAAACATCAAACCTGCCATATGCACTTTACAAAGAGCGAATATGTCTCCTTTAAAGGTGCATTGAGTAACATTTCTGGTTTGGTTTCCATGAAGTGAGAAAGGTTTAAGTATCACACTGTGAAACATTCCAGACAAAGCAGTAATATCTCCATGGAGAAAAGTGTTTGATGCTCCACCGGAAAAGTTACACAAAGCATCTTTAATACACTGCACAGTACTGCCTCATTAAAGTGGGACTAAACAGCAGGGGGGGGGTCTGCAGGTACAGGGAACAGTGTGACGGTGTAACAGGTCCACTGGAGGCAGCACACATGGATTTGGCTGTTTTTGAACACAGAGCTCCTCATTTGCACATATTAACTTTAGTAGCAAAAAAGCAGATTTAGTGTTTAGTTCCACTTTAATTTCAATGCAACAGTTTACTAATCTGTAATAACTGACCCTGCAGACACTGTAATTACATTTCCTCGTTATCTGTGAATGAGGTAAGAACAAAGTCTAAATGTATTTTGACCATATATGGGCATATATATATATGGGTTCCTAAGCCACTAAATAATGAATTATTGTCTTTAATTATTTTCTTATGAAATTAATTTCTAACCTCACCTACAGGGTCATGTTCATCTTCACTTTGGCAAACTAAACATCACATTCTTTGATCAGATTTGTAACATGTTCTATATCCTATATTATAGATAGATGTAAACTTATTTTTATATTTAATTCAGAAATGGTCACATTTTAAGTGCTTACAATTATTTCAATTAGGATCATTTGAATTCTAGTTAAATATCAGTTGGCCTCTTCCTGACCTGCATCTGACTGTCCCATAGACTCACTGCTGAGGTGTCATTTAAGGTCAGCAGTGAGTGGCTCATTCTACTATAGAAAGTGTGTTCTGTCTGATCCACTGCAACAGTGGAAAATATAGTTTTCATTTCATTTATTTTGAAACATGTCATTATGACAATAATATTTCACTTCAGGTGCTTTTTTTCGTACAGACCAACCTGCTCATCATCAGCTTAAAGTGCACATGTTCAAAATGATGCAATGAATATTTCTGATGAGATTATGGTGTTTCAAAAGAATTTCCCATGCAGATTTAACAGACAGGCACAGCTAATAACATTTGTTAAGAATAAGAGTAAAATAATCCAAAACTACTACTGTATAAAGTATATATTATATTTTGTGCTGGGCCTTTTTGTTTAACTATCAAAAAGTCAAAGTGTTGAACTGTTATAGTTGGTTTTGCATTAAAATGTCAGTTATATAAAAACACACACAACCCCAAAACAATATGAATGAGCATGTGTTACTTGGCACGGTGCAGTAGGTGTTTTTTACACTATTCTGATGTATATGTCACTGTTATGGCCTGTGGTATACTGTGGTGTGGTGTCCTTTTGCATGAAGAGTGCACAACAGTCCGTCACAGGAGAGATGCACAAACATTCAGTAACTCTGATTACTGAATATACAGGAGATATCAGGATCATTTTTGTACTAAAGTCAATTCACTTTTGTAAAACACTTGTATTTAGATCAAGGTCACTGCGTTTGACTTCCTTTTTGTAAATCATGACACAACTCTGGGCAATGTCATGACTGTTACCTTAGCAACCATGTAGTGCCCTGTGTCCAAACGAGCATAACACACACCGCATTTAATATTTGACAAATAAAAGTACAGGAAAACACTTTGTTGAAATTATGCTTCAAAAAAAAAGAAGTGTTTAAGTATAAATTGTGCCTAACGTTTAGAGAGTGTGATCAGTCTAGAACTCTTCACTACGTGTAATTGTCAACATATTATTCATCTTTCCTTCACAAATTGCTTTCTGATGGGTAATAAACTCTCATTTACATTTACAGCAGGTATTATTCGATCAAATGAAGGCAGTTTGGAGAATCATCCAAACCTGCCGTACTTAAAGTCAATAGTACTGATGATGTAGTACTTACACAGTGCAGAGGGTCTCGGTGCTGCGCTCTGGCCGCTCGCTGTCCAAACAAACACACAGAGGCTCAATAGAAACGCAGGCCCTGGCTCCTGGCTCCGATTATAACTCCCACACTGAATACAGGCCTTTGTTATGGGACAGAGCAGTGGAGGAGCGAAGAGCCGAGCCTGTCTGACCCACTGTACGACGAGACGAGCTCTGGAGCAGCATTTCATCATAATCCTCCTACAATACACTTGTATAGAGTGTTTTATGATACTCGGAGACGGTTCCTGCTGTTCAAAATAGACAAACACAAATGAAACTACAGGGGCAGTAAGTACAAGAGAAGATGCAGTTTGTGGCTTTCCTGCCCTGTTCAGTGAAGCCTGCAGGTCGCTCTGGGGGAGTTCTAAATATATGTGTATGGCAGAATGTGCAGAAGTTACCAGGTGACACAATGCACACATTAGGAAATACGGGAAATAAAACTTCTCAGAGAACATGGATTTAATTGAAACCTTTTCAGGAGCCTGGCTGTGATCAGTACAAGTGTTCATGGTTTTGTTCAGGCGTTTCCTCAGAAAGGTGAGAGTGACTAAGTGATAAACTGTTGACTAATGCTAGTGTCGGCCATTTCCCAGTGCTTATGTTAGTGTGCATGTGTCGTGGTGCCTCGTGACTCCCTGTTATCTGCTTTGGTGGGCTGTGTTTGGTATAAAATAGAGGCTTTTCTGCTGGGACAGTCCTTCAGCTGTTCTTCTGCCTCTCATCTGTCTCCTGTTTGGTTCACTACACCAGCTACTGTGAGAGAGGGACAGATCAGCTCATCTGTTGTAGTTCCAGCTCAGTTCTGTTCTTCCTGGTCAGATTGTGTTCAAATCAACTCAGATTAAAGTCTAATTTGAGTACCTGAGCTTCAGGCAAATTATTATGATCCTGTTAAACTCTGTGTAGATTTTTAAATCATGGTTTAACTTAGAGCTTTAAATGTCCCCTCAGTACATCAGTGACTTACTGCACCTCAGTCCCAAACACCGGCTCCAGACTGTGACTCCAAATGATAAAATGCTCTGTCCCTGTCCCTCCGTGAGGCGACTCTACAGACGCTTTAAAAAGCAGCTCCAGACGCTGCTGTTTAGACAAGAGTTTAGTCGACCATGTGATTCCTCTGTTTGTGTTTATGTTGTTGCGCTCTGTAAAGTACTAGAGCGATATAACTCTGTAAAGTACTAGAGCGATATAACTCTGTAAAGTACTAGAGCGATATAACTCTGTAAAGTACTAGAGCGATATAACTCTGTAAAGTACTAGAGCGATATAACTCTGTAAAGTACTAGAGCGATATAACTCTGTAAAGTACTAGAGCGATATAACTCTGTAAAGTACTAGAGCGATATAACTCTGTAAAGTACTAGAGCGATATAACTCTGTAAAGTACTAGAGCGATATAACTCTGTAAAGTACTAGAGCGATATAACACCATCAGGCCAATAGCCCATATAATCACCGATAGTTCTAAAAAATAAAAAATCTGCAGCTTTGTTATACAAGTTTAATAAGTCTGTAAACTTTCACCTTTTTCCAGAAAGTTTTATTAGTAACAATCAAGTGCAATGTTTTACTTTTGAGCAGATTGAACTTTAACCAGAACATAATTAAACACTGATAAAATATGTATGTGACCTTAGTGTAGTTCCACACCAGACTATAGCCGCCATCTGCCTGTAAAACACACACACACACACTATACACACACTATACACACACTATACACACACACACACACACACACACACACACACACACACACAGACACACACACACACAGAGACACACACACACACACACTATACACAAACACACACACACACACACATACTATACACACACACACACACACATACAGACACAGACACCCTCACACATACACACTATACACACACACACACAGACACACACATACTATACACACACACACACACACATACAGACACAGACACCCTCACACATACACACTATACACACACACACACAGACACACACATACTATACACACACACACACAGACACACACACTATACACACACACACTATACACACACACACACACTATACACACACAGACACACACACACACAGACACACACACAGACACACACACTATACACAGACACACACACAGACACACACACACACACTATACACACACAGACACACACACACACAGACACACACACAGACACACACACTATACACACACACACATACACTATACACACACACACACACACTATACACACACACACATACACTATACACACACACACAAACACACACACACACACACACTAAACACACACACACACACAAAACACACACACACACACACACTCACACACAGACACAGACACACTCACACACACACAAACACAGAGACAGACACAGACACACACACACAGACACACACACAGACACAGACACACACAAACACAGACACACACACACAAACACACAAACACAGACACACACACAGACACACTCACACACACACACACAGATACACAAGCACAGACACACACATACACACACACATACACACATACACACACACACACACACACTATACACACACACACAGACACACACACACACAGACACAGACACAGACACACACACACACACAGACACACAGACACAGACACACAGACACACAGACACACACACACACACACACACACACACACACACACACACACACACACACACAGACAGACACACACACACACAAACTGATCAAAGCAAAGGGTGGCTCTCCAAAAATAAAGAAAATAAAATCTGAGACATTTTTTGACCTGTTTTGAGTTTATTTTTCGTTTCCTACATTCCCTGTGTTCATTCACAGTTTGATGCCCTCAGTGAGAATCTACAATGTAAAAACATAAAGATTGAAATGGCCTGTCCAAACTTTTGACCAGTACTGTACAATATCTACTATAACAGTGTCTAAACCAGACTCCATTGGTCAGTTCACTCCTGACCTTCATGATCTGACAAGATCCACTCATCCAAACATTGTCATTAAAAGCAGTTTGGGAGTGAGTGCAGCTTTGTCTCACTTCAGCCTCGCACCAGTGATGTGCACATCCCTGTAGCTGTTATCAGACCTGACCTTCACCCTGTCTCCGCCCACAGGTGATCGGCCGTATGTGTAAGATCATCGATAAGACGTGCCTCTCCCCCACGCCCACTCTGGAGCAGCACCTCATGTGGGACGACATCGCCATCCTGGCCCGTTACATGCTCATGCTGTCCTTCAATAACTCTCTGGACGTAGCCGCTCACCTGCCGTACCTGTTCCACGTGGTCACTCTGCTCGTGGCCACTGGTCCCCTGTCCCTGCGGGCCTCCACGCACGGCCTGGTCATCAACATCATTCACTCCCTCTGCACGTGCTCGCAGCTCAACTTCAGCGGTGAGGACCGTGTTAGAATGTTCTGTTTCATTCACACATGTTTCACACACAAACCTGCAGATTTAACATAAGTTCTTCTCTGAAATAGAAAACGCCACACACCTTCACTAAAATCATTTGGATAATTTCAGCTCTGGAGCGACCAGTCCCTACTGAACTAAAGGGAAACTGACCCTGACAACTGATAATAAAGAACTACTCAACATATGTGAATGAAACAAAGCACAACTCACTCTGTTTTGTGTAATATAGGAGGTTTAATCTCTGTTGCCTTCATATTATATTTGCGTTCATATTATATTTAGCTTTATTATTAGTTAAAAGTTATTAGTTTAAAATGGTGGTCACACCGGTTTGTCAAAGCCTGATCTCTGCAGATCTCAGAAGCTCAGCAGGGCCTGTAGTACTTGGATGGAGACACTGGGAATTCCAGGTGCCACAGTGGGGCCAGTGGCAAAAAACTGTTGTTGTGTCCTTAGACACTTCACCCACATGGCCTAGAATGAAAGTGATGTGTGCAGGGCAGGACTCCCTTGAAAAAGAGATCTCAATACGACTTTCCTGGGTAAATAAAGGTAAAAAAAAAGAGGGGGTATTCTGCTAAATTGACTCTTTGGATGTTTAACTTGCCTGGAGAAGTTTTAAATGCAGGTTTGAGTAATTTGGTGATCTCTCCTTCACCCTATTCAAACCTTTTTTTTTACTTAGCAGTAAGAATCTGAGCAAAGCTCTGCCTACAGGCCTCAGCCTCATCCACACTCAGGGGTCAAATTCTTGATTTTTTATATCTGGGTCTTAAAATGTGTGTCTCTGTATATTGCATCTCTCCTCAAATGTTTAATTTGCTTTAATAAACAACAGCAGAAGCAGTAATTGAGAATGCAGCGCAGCCCCGGGTCAAAATACTCCGTACACGTCACTGAAGATCACAAGCTACAGAACCACAAGCGTAAAACCAAAGATAATCTCAGTAGAAGTTTTATTAATGCCATTATTTTATTTTTTGGTTTGACCCTTTTCCTGCTGGGGTTATTGGGAAGTCTCTCCACTCTTCATATTCATTAGTTTGACAAATAAATGAACAGAAATTCAAGAATTTAGTTTTTCTTTGCCAGTAGGTCTGTGAAATAGGTTTTTATATAAAAAGTATAAAAAGTTTTTATATAAATAAATGGTCTGAAAAATACTTGAATTGAACTTGAAGAACCCTGTAGGAACCGTGCACGCTCCTGCATGCTCCTGCACGCTCCTGCATGCTCCTGCATGCTCCTGCATGCTCCTGCATGCTCCTGCATGCTCCTGCACGCTCCTGCACGCTCCTGCATGCTCCTGCACGCTCCTGCATGCTCCTGCATGCTCCTGCACGCTCCTGCACGCTCCTGCATGCTCCTGCACAACAATCCTCCCCAAAAATATACAAAAACATGACACAAAACTGTACACAGCAGCTGACTGTGTTGAGATAGTGCTCAGGAGGGGGAGTGACTTATGTGGGGAGCAAAGGGGTTCGGCTTAGCAGTTAGAAGTGTAATAGACGTGTCATACTCTTTAATAACAGTGACATTTGACTCAAGGTTGTGGTTTGGAGCTGTGTTCAGACTTCAGAGGAACAAGAGCAGCTAATTTATCATTGGCATTAGCCTGTAAGAAAAGTGATATTTTTTCTTTGGTGAGTGAAATGTTCTGAACACCTCTGATCTAATGCAAATCGAGCTGTTAAACCGGGTTGTTGCATTAAAACAATTGTGTGCTGTGTTTTTCAGAGGAGACCAAGCAGGTGCTGAGGCTCAGTTTGACCGAGTTTTCGTTGCCAAAGTTTTACCTCCTGTTCGGCATCAGTAAAGTGAAGTCGGCCGCGGTCATCGCCTTTCGCTCGAGCTACAGAGACCGCTCCTTCTCCCCAGGGTCCTACGAGAGGGAGACATTCGCCCTCTCCTCCCTGGAAACGGTCACCGAGGCTCTGCTGGAGATCATGGAGGTACAACTGCTGCACTTTGGGTCTAATTCACCAGCAAAATCTTCTGTCTTCTCATGGCTGTGTTGTTGTTCCAGGCCTGTATGAGGGACATCCCGTCCTGCAAGTGGCTGGACCAGTGGACAGAGCTCGCACAGAAGTATGAGGATTTATCAATATTATTTAAAGCCACAGTATGTAACTTTTAGCCAAAAAGTAGACCAAAATAAAAGGATGTTTTGTTTTTTAATTTGGTTAATAGCGCTGAAACATTTCTAGATTGTGAACAGGCTTGCATCTCCACAGATCTCACTCTTACTTGTTTCTATGGAAATGTTGTTCCTTTGGCTTTAATCTTCCACAGTATGACACAAAACACATCTGTCTCCATGGGGAATGTTCTGAAGTCTGGTTTTGCTTGTGGACAAAGTGATGAGAAAGAAGTGAAAACAGGATCTTTAATCTCTGTTGCCTTCATATTGTATTTTGCAAAGATTTTGTTGATGCAAAATTGACCTTTTGGAGCTTTCTGCCGTGTTATAACGTTGTTCCTTCCTCAAAAACATGTATGGAGACGTTTTAGATGTCCTCCATGCAGGTTTGAGTCATTTAGTGATCTCATCCTGACTCTACTCCAACCCCTCTTACTGTTACCTATTAGAATCCACCCACAGGCCTACGTCACCCATCACACCACAACTCCCATAAATAGTAGAGGAGTAATAGAATTGTAATACGCTTTAATAATAGTGAAATTTGATTCAAGGTTGGGATTTAGAGCAATGTTCAGATTATGGAGGAAGAAGAACAGGAAATTTCTCTTAAAATTTGTATTGATTTATTTTATTTTACAAAGTCCAATTGAATTTGAAAATTGTAATTGATATGAGGCTGAATCTTTTGTACATTTACTGTTTGCTCCTGGACAAAAGTCCTGCTGCTTGTGCCATTACTTTACTGCTGCACCAGTGAAGGTTACAGCACAAATTAATCCTCAGAACCTGGGGATTCATATACGACAGCAAATATAAAGTTTAAAGAGAATGTTCTCAAGTTTGGTTTTGACTTTCTATTTCCATGGAATCATGCAGGTGACATGTCACCTTCAGAAAGTTGCATACTGTGGCTTTAAGTTAAACTATATCTGTGAAAAGGGCAAAGGAGACGGACAGTGAAAAAAATCTGCTATGGCTTTGAAATGAGTCTTTTGCACTGCAAAACTCCTACTTGACATTGACTTGATTCCTCATGGACTGATTTAAACTATAATCCACAACAGGACTATTCCCGGTGTGTGTGTGTGTTATGTGTGTGTGTGCGTTTGGCTCGTGTGTGTGTGTGCCTTTGGCTCATGTGTGCATCTGTGTGCAGGTTTGCCTCATGTGTGTGTGTGCATTTGGCTCCTGTGTGTGTCTGTGTGCAGGTTTGCCTCGTGTGTGTGTGCGTTTGGCTCATGTGTGTGTGTCTGTGTGCAGGTTTGCCTCGTGTGTGTGTGTGTGTGCGTTTGGCTCGTGTGTGTGTGCGTTTGCCTCGTGTGTGTGTGCGTTTGGCTCATGTGTGTGTGTGTGTGTGTGTGCAGGTTTGCCTCGTGTGTGTGTGTGTGTTTGGCTCATGTGTGTGTGTGCGTTTGCCTCGTGTGTGTGTGTGTGTTTGGCTCGTGTGTGTGTGCGTTTGCCTCGTGTGTGTGTGCGTTTGGCTCACGTGTGTGTGTGTCTGTGTGCAGGTTTGCCTCGTGTGTGTGTGCATTTGCCTCACGTGTGTGTGTGTGTGTGTGCAGGTTTGCCTCACGTGTGTGTGTGTGTGTGTGCAGGTTTGCCTCGTGTGTGTGTGTGTGCAGGTTTGCCTCGTGTGTGTGTGCGTTTGCCTCATGTGTGTGTGTGTGTGTGTGTGTGCAGGTTTGCCTCTCGTGTGTGTGTGTGTGTGTGCAGGTTTGCCTCGTGTGTGTGTGTGTGCAGGTTTGCCTCGTGTGTGTGTGCGTTTGCCTCATGTGTGTGTGTGTGTGTGTGTGTGTGCGTTTGCCTCATGTGTGTGTGTGTGTGTGTGTGCGTTTGCCTCGTGTGTGTGTGTGTGTGTGCAGGTTTGCCTCGTGTGTGTGTGTGTGTGCAGGTTTGCCTCGTGTGTGTGTGCGTTTGCCTCATGTGTGTGTGTGTGTGTGTGCGTTTGGCTCATGTGTGTGTGCAGGTTTGCCTCGTGTGTGTGTGTGTCTGTGTGCAGGTTTGCCTCGTGTGTGTGTGCATTTGCCTCACGTGTGTGTGTGTGTGTGTGTGTGCAGGTTTGCCTCACGTGTGTGTGTGTGTGTGTGGAGGTTTTGAGAGTGTGTGTGTGTGTGTGCAGGTTTGCCTCGTGTGTGTGTGTGTGAAGGTTTGACTCGTGTGTGTGTGCAGGTTTGCCTCACGTGTGTGTGTGTGTGTGTGTGCAGGTTTGCCTCATGTGTGTGTGGGGGTGTGCCTCACGTGTGTGTGTGTGTGTGTCAGGTTTGCCTCGTGTGTGTGTGTGTGCAGGTTTGCCTCGTGTGTGTGTGCGTTTGCCTCATGTGTGTGTGTGTGTGTGCGTTTGGCTCGTGTGTGTGTGCAGGTTTGCCTCGTGTGTGTGTGTGTGTGCGTTTGGCTCGTGTGTGTGTGCGTTTGCCTCATGTGTGTGTGTGCGTTTGGCTCATGTGTGTGTGTGTGTGTGCAGGTTTGCCTCGTGTGTGTGTGTGTGCGTTTGGCTCATGTGTGTGTGTGTGCAGGTTTGCCTCATGTGTGTGTGTGTGTGTGTTTGGCTCATGTGTGTGTGTGCGTTTGCCTCATGTGTGTGTGTGTGTTTGGCTCGTGTGTGTGTGTGTGTGTGTGCAGGTTTGCCTCGTGTGTGTGTGCGTTTGGCTCATGTGTGTGTGTGTGTGCAGGTTTGCCTCGTGTGTGTGTGTGTGTGTGTGTGTGTTTGGCTCATGTGTGTGTGTGCGTTTGCCTCATGTGTGTGTGTGCGTTTGGCTCGTGTGTGTGCAGGTTTGCCTCACGTGTGTGTGTGTGTGTGCAGGTTTGCCTCATGTGTGCGTGTGTGTGTTTGCCTCATGTGTGTGTGTGCAGGTTTGCCTCATGTGTGTGTGTGTGTGTTTGCCTCGTGTGTGTGTGTGTGCAGGTTTGCCTCGTGTGTGTGTGTGTGCAGGTTTGCCTCATGTGTGTGTGTGCGTTTGCCTCATGTGTGTGTGTTATGTGTGTGTGTGTGTGTGTGTGCAGGTTTGCCTCATGTGTGTGTGTGTGTGCGTTTGCCTCGTGTGTGTGTGTGTGCAGGTTTGCCTCGTGTGTGTGTGTGTGTGCAGGTTTGCCTCGTGTGTGTGTGTGTGCAGGTTTGCCTCGTGTGTGTGTGTGTGCGTTTGCCTCATGTGTGTGTGTGTGTGCAGGTTTGCCTCGTGTGTGTGTGCGTTTGCCTCGTGTGTGTGTGTGTGTGTGTGTGTGCGTTTGGCTCGTGTGTGTGTGTGCAGGTTTGCCTCGTGTGTGTGTTATGTGTGTGTGTGTGCAGGTTTGCCTCGTGTGTGTGTGCGTTTGGCTCGTGTGTGTGTGTTATGTGTGTGTGTGCAGGTTTGCCTCATGTGTGTGTGTGTTATGTGTGTGTGTGCGTTTGCCTCATGTGTGTGTGTGTGTGTGTGTGCGTTTGCCTCGTGTGTGTGTGTGTGTGTGTGTGCAGGTTTGCCTCGTGTGTGTGTGCGTTTGCCTCGTGTGTGTGTGCGTTTGCCTCATGTGTGTGTGTGTGTGCAGGTTTGCCTCATGTGTGTGTGTGTGCGTTTGGCTCATGTGTGTGTGTGCGTTTGCCTCATGTGTGTGTGTGTGTGTGTGTGTGCGTTTGGCTCATGTGTGTGTGTGTGTGTGTGTGTGTGTGTGTGTGTGTGTGCAGGTTTGCCTCATGTGTGTGTGTGCGTTTGCCTCGTGTGTGTGTGTGTGTGTGTGCGTTTGCCTCATGTGTGTGTGTGCGTTTGCCTCATGTGTGTGTGTGTGTGTGTGCGTTTGCCTCATGTGTGTGTGTGTGTGCAGGTTTGCGTTCCAGTATAACCCGTCCCTTCAGCCTCGGGCTCTGGTGGTGTTCGGCTGCATCAGTAAAAGAGTGACTCATGGACAGATCCGACAGATCATCAGGATCCTGAGCAAAGCCAGTCCTCTGCTCAGCATCGACCGGGTAACACACCGCTCTGTCTGGAATGTTCCGCAGTGTGATATTAAACAGTTCTGTCTTAAAACTATTACATTACAGGTGGTTTTGTAGCTCAGAAATACTTTGATCTCCATCTCGATAAAAGTTTAATGCCACAGTGTGAAACATTCCCTCTGTAACTGTTGCTTCATTGGAGGAAGATGCTGTGTTCAGTTTGTTTCTTTCTTCTGCTCCTGGTGTTTTCAGGGTTTAGAGAGTTGTCTGAAAGGACCGGACAATTACAACAGCCAAGTGTTGATAGAAGCCACTGTGATCGCTCTGACCAAACTGCAGCCTCTCCTCAGCAAGGTACCAGACCACCGTGTACAATGGTGCGCTTCGAATTCTAGTTAAACAAGTCACATGACATCTCAAAAGAGCTGTACTCCTGCGTAATGTTTACAGTCATATTTCATGTGGCTCAAATAAAATAAACTGAACTGAAAAAATGCTAAAGATTTGCCGAGTCAGAGGAACTAAAGGAACTATACAGGAACTTTGTACTTGGTAACTTCTGTGTGAAGCACTTTGGGACAGTTTTTAGAAAAGTGCTGTTCAAATAAAGTGTGTTATTGTTATTATTACTGGAGCTGTAAAGTGCACCTCGCACACATGTGCTGTTACGGTGTCGCCATCTTGTGGGCGTCTTTGGGAACAAGCAGCTGTTAGAAGTTTTCAGTTTGTCCAAGAAAGGAAATAAAAGTCTGGAGACCAACTGGACGTCTGAAGCAGGAGTTTATTTACAACATAATACGGCCTTGTGAGACCATGAAGGTCAGACGGCCTCTAGTTAGAGCAATATGCCACTGTTTAGATAACAGGAGGCCAATGGGATGTGAGTAGAAGACGACAGGGTTAAAGGCATTAAAGTGAGAGATGTCAGTGGAGGATAAATGACTGTCTGCTGTTTTTGGTCTCAGGAGTCTCCGATGCACAAAGCCCTGTTCTGGGTGGCAGTGGCCGTGTTACAGTTGGATGAAGTGAACCTGTATTCAGCAGGGACAGCGCTGCTAGAGCAGAACCTCCACACACTCGACTCCATGAGGGTTTTCAATGATAAGGTACAAAGTTTTTGGTTTGTTCCCTGAAGGCTGTTTTGTGCCGGGGTGAGAGGGAGTAGAGACATTCAGCAAACAGCTGGAAGGTGTAACCGAACCCCTTTGAGTCGGTAATAACAGGCATCAACTTTGGGGAGACTGGAATTTTAACTATATTGATTAGATCTGCGATGTATGTATTCTAATCAATATTTAGGTGCGAAAACTTTACATTTGGCCAAACAAAGTTGCTGATAATAATAATAATCATCTCAAAAGCCGAGATGTTAATTTCTGTAAAAAACAAGGGAAAAACACAAAACTGATCCACTCGCTCTCTAATATCTCTAATATCTCTAATATCTCTAATATCTCTAATATCTCTAATATGTGGTTAAATGTGGTGTTTGGTTGGCAGAGCCCAGAGGAGGTGTTTATGGAGATACGGCGCCCCCTGGAGTGGCACTGTAAACAGATGGATCATTTTGTCGGCCTTAACTTCAGCGCAAACTTCAACTTTGCTCTTGTGGGGCATTTACTGAAAGGTTTGTCTGAAATCTTGAGTTGCCCAGTGGGTTCTGCAAGGTTTGGGTTTGTAAACGTGCAAAAGTCCAGACTGTCAGGTTTCTTCTACAGTGGTGAGGTCCAAATCACAGGTGATGTAGTTCACATGTTACATCACAACATTCAGATCTGCCCAGAGTTTAACACTGAGCTGAAGGACAGAATTCTGTGGGATAATTAGCCTGATTTGTTGAGCTATTTTATGGTTAATATCTCTGTAATCACTGAGCCTGTTCACATGAAACTAAACAGAGATGTTACTTCACATTTACAGTAATATATGATTTAAGCTACATGTTTTATGTAAAGCTTTGTAAATTAAAATACGTTTTGTAGGCTACAGACACCCGTCTCCCACCACGGTGGCTCGGACAGTGAGGATCCTCCACACTCTTCTGTCTCTCATCAGTAAAAACCTCAAATGTGACAAGTTTGAGGTGAACACTCAGAGCGTGGCCTATCTGGCAGGTAAGTGCTCTTTATAATCATATGCACAACAACTCTACACTTGAATAGAGAATTTGACTTAACTCGGCCTTTTCAAAAACGTGGGTTTCACCTTCCTGTTTATGGCCTATTTTGACTTTTACCCATTCTAAAGATATATGATATGAATGTGTAATGTGCTGTACTGAACCCTGTGGATACTATAAACCAGTGGTCGACCTACAGGTCACTAAATGATGAATGAGTGACTTTCAGATGCAGTGGGAGATGCAGAAGTGTTGGCCTATCACATAACTTGAATGATCATCTGTAGCCTGTTTTCTTCTCTGGGGGTGATGATTGTTGATGGACGACTGAAAAAGGTTGAACCACTAAAAAACTCTAACTAAAGTAGTGGCAGTTTTCTCTGTATGAAAGTTTTTCTTAAAGTTGGAGAAATGCGAACAATCAACATTTCTGTTTGTACGATTGGGAGGTTTTCATTCTGCACTCATCATTCTTCTCTTTTCAAGTTCATTTTATGATGATTATTTATGGGGTATTTTTGTTTATTTTTGTTTGTATTGTCTTATTCTATAAAGCACTTTGAATTACTTTGTGTGTGAGTTGTGCTACACAAATAAACTTCGCCTCGCAGCATTTTGTTCTGATCCACACTAAAAACAGTCTTCTCCTCTTCCTCCCTGTCTGTCCTTCCCCCTCTCAGCTCTGCTCACAGTATCGGAGGAGGTGCGCAGTCGCTGTAGTCTCAAACACAGGAAGTCTTTGCTGATCTCAGACCTGTCCATGGACCCTGTTCCCATGGAGACGTACTCAAGCCACGCCCCAGACCCCAGCTGCAGGTCGGATATCTTACTCACCCGTCATCCCAGATTTACTCAATTTCATGTTTCTGACAAAGTAAAAATTGGGTACAGCACAAATTATAAATATAGAGTGACTATTTTCCCTCCTGACCAGCAGAGGGCAGTGCTTTCATTCATTCAGTTATTCATTCAATTTACTAGACCCGAGTGCCAGAGGCTGGTGAAGGGCCTATTAGTATCTCATAGTGATGCTCACAGGGGGCGGGAACTAAACTGACACGACGTGACTCGCCTGTAGTGACCAGGGACCCTCACCATGACGTAGCTGCACCAGAGGTTTCTGAAAATGTAAAGTTTGTCGGCCAAAAAAAAGCGGAACGTTGTTCTCGTATCAGAATATTCTTCTTCTTCTTTTTCTTTTTTTCTCCTAACGCACTCACCCATTTTTCGCCCAGTGAACAATGTAGAAAACTCACGAAATGTGGCCACGTGTGAAAAAGTCTGCCTCTGTAACTTTTGGCTATTTCCCTTTTCAATAAATAAATAAAATGGCTCGTCAGCGCCCCCTAACGAGACAAAAATGCATTAGGGAATATGAATGACACCAAAAAAAATTTGAATCATAAAATTTAACACAGAAGTTGATCATGATAAGACGAGTAAAAAACATTATTCTGGCCACGCCCCCTGACGGCCTCAGATTTGGTCCACATTATCTCCAGGGGAAACGTCAAAAAATATCCACATCCCAAATCCTGACGTCTCTGAGCAGTGAAGCCACAAATAATGAACACAAGTTTTGGAAATTTACAAATTGCTCCTATTTGCTCAAACAAACTCTGATTTCAATGAAATTTGACACAGTTCTTAAACTCTCTGCCCTAAAGCTACTGAATGTGAAAAATTGTATTTGGTGCATTAGCGCCCCCTACAGATTGAAATAAAACGTGACCCCCCAAACACATTGAAAAACGTTGAAAAACTCACCAAACTTTGCCAAAAGTTCAGAAATGATGAGACATTCAAGAAAATATAGGTTTTATGTGTGGGGATTAAAAATGGAGATAATACACCACCTCAAATATTAGGCTCCGCCCACTCCTATAGGAGCCATCCCAGCTCAACTTTGTCATAGAGCCACAAAATTCGGCACCCACATTCGTCACGTGAAGACAAACAAAAAATATTATTATGGCCACGCCCCCTGACAAAGCAGAAGGCGGCCATCTTGGATTGAAATCTTCAAAATGCAGAGTCCGCATTTTCACTCATGTTGTGTTTGAATGAACTCCTCTGAAGGTGCTTCACCCACAGGGCTGAAAATCACCGCACATCGTCTAGAGAAGTGCAGCTTCAAATGTTTCCTCCATTTTTTGAAAACTGTCACGATTTATGTGCAGCGAAACCACAAAATTCAATCAATATTTAGACAATATTCAATGTGAAGATTTGCTCCTGTTGGCACAGACTTAGTCCGATCGAGCTGAAATTTGAGTCACTGATGCTGATCTCGACCTGAATATAAAACACTATAAAACATATGGAAAATTACACTATAGCGCCTCCTAGACATGAAACGCCACCATTATCAGATTTGTACTAAATTTGGGAATTACATTCTATGCATGACTACGAGCAAAAAGATACATTATGGACATGGTGAATTTTTCACTGTTGGCCAGGAGGGGGCGCAAAGACTCCTCAAAAATCATTTAAAGGTGCACTATGTAATTTTTCTGATGGAGGATGTATTGGCCTGAATATAATGCACTGTAAAGCATATGAAAAGTGGGGCTTATGGTTATTGGGGTTAGTGTGGGGCTTGGTGTTTGCGGGGCATGATGTGCAGGGCACGTCGTTTGCGGGGCTGTGGCGTGGACACACGTGAGGGCCGAACATCGCCGCTTGTGGCTATATTTTTGTATTTGTTTTGTATTTCCAGGACACTCCGAGAGACGCAGCCGTGGACGTCTCCGCAGGTGTCGGAGCGGTATCTCTCGGCTCACTACCCCACAGTGGGACAGATCAGCCCCAGGACCAGGAAGAGCATGAGTCTGGACATGGGTCAGCCCTCACAGGCCAACACCAAGAAACTGCTGGGTAAGTCCACAGCTACTTGTGTGGATGAAGATAGAACTTCTAATGCGTTTGTGTGACTGTAAACTGTTCTTCAGGGACCAGAAAGAGCTTTGACCACCTCATCTCAGACTCCAAAGCACCAAAGAGGCCGGAGATGGAGGCGGGGATGACCACGCCGCCCAAAATGAGACGAGTGGCAGAGAACGACTATGAGATCGGTAAGACTTTGCTGTGAAGCCAACATGATGAAATGATTTATTTAACTGCGGCTGGGCAATAGGCGAATAAACACTGAAACTTTCCCACCCACTCCTCCTATTGGCCGACCTAAGGCTCTGGAGTGAGTGACAGGTTGAATTGACCAATCATGGACTCTCAGAACAACCATTTGACTTTTATTTACCTCTAAAATCCTTTATAAAGATACTAAGGGCCAATCCCATTTCTAATTTCTACCCCTGAGCAACAAGGGGCAGGGGTTGAAAGTCGACTCCTGTGAATTGGGACAAACCTTCAACAATTACACACTTCATCAGAAGTCACTGGCAGCTTTTATGTAAACTTACTGTCAGAGTGGAATGACATGCAGACCATCCGAAAGGACACGACCTGAGCTTCCTAAGGGTTAAACCAATGATATCGCTGTCAGTTACTTGGGTCACAATATCCAAATAACAGCTGTGCAGCACGGACGCCCGCAGTTCATTCACAACTTTATTTCCACACATCAAATAATGTGACAATACTCAACGTAGCACTAGTGATTTTTTCGTGTGCATTTTGTGAAGAAAATGACCGTTACACATTGGAACAATGTTAAATTTAAGACAATACAACAGTTATCACAAATTTAAACCATAAATAACGGAGAAAAAACATTGAGAACTTCGGTCTCTTTGGTTGTGGCAGCAGCCATCTTGCCAGTGATTCGCAAGGCATTCTGAGAATTTGCTCATACCCCTCTGTTTGGAGTGTGTCTGGAGGGGTATATTGCCCTACCACTTTCCCCTACCCCTCTGCTATAATGGGAACTGGGACCCTTACCCCTACATGTGAACTGGGACCCTTACCCCTACATGTGAAACGGTGGGGTAGGAGAAAGGGGGAGGGCAGAGGGCTGTACTGGGATTCAGCCTAAGACTACACAAATGGCCATAAAATAGAAGTCATCATATAATTCTTTTGGCATATTGTCGACCCCTATATTAAACTCATTAATTAGTTTACATTTTTTATTGAAGCTTTGGCTAAGCACAGACTTCTATGTCTCTGATGTGCTTTTTGTTACAGAAAGTCAGAGAATCGCAAACTCGCATCTACGCAAAGTTTCAGTTTCAGAGTCGAACGTACTTTTGGACGAAGAGGTGCTCACCGACCCGAAGATCCAGGCTCTGCTGCTCACTGTGCTGGTGAGGAAGGAGCACAACACTGTCACTCCTGCTGTGTGGACCTTATTACTGCAGTCATGTGATTTAAAGTGATTTTGAGCTGCTTGGTTGAATTCTGTTTGTAATTTTAGGCGACACAAGTGAAGTACACTACAGATGATTTTGACCAGAGGATCTTGTATGAATATTTAGCTGAAGCCAGCGTCGTCTTCCCAAAGGTTTTCCCTGTGGTGTAAGTAGCTCATAGTGATCTTCATATATTGATTTTAGATTCTTTCTGTTTTTAGATAGATTTTTCTGTACTCAAGCAATACCTGCCACACATGAAAATGTTATACCTATAAATGATCTCAAACGCTTGTTTATGTGTGAACCTTTATGCTTTTTTGTCAAATATAAGATTAAAAAAAATAATATTAAAAAATCAGGACTCTGAAGAATAGTGTAATGCCATACAAACATATTCATTATTACGTGTAATTGGCTATTGTAGGGAGTATTATCTGTTCCATAAGAGTGAGATGTACAGTTGTAGGGAGTATTATCTGTTCCATAAGAGTGAGTTGTACAGTTGTAGGGAGTATTATCTGTTCCATAAGAGTGAGTTGTACAGTTGTAGGGAGTATTATCTGTTCCATAAGAGTGAGTTGTACAGTTGTAGGGAGTATTATCTGTTCCATAAGAGTGAGTTGTACAGTTGTAGGGAGTATTATCTGTTCCATAAGAGTGAGTTGTACAGTTGTAGGGAGTATTATCTGTTCCATAAGAGTGAGTTGTACAGTTGTAGGGAGTATTATCTGTTCCATAAGAGTGAGTTGTACAGTTGTAGGGAGTATTATCTGTTCCATAAGAGTGAGTTGTGCAGTTGTAGGGAGTATTATCTGTTCCATAAGAGTGAGTTGTGCAGTTGTAGGGAGTATTATCTGTTCCATAAGAGTGAGTTGTACAGTTGTAGGGAGTATTATCTGTTCCATAAGAGTGAGATGTACAGTTGTAGGGAGTATTATCTGTTCCATAAGAGTGAGTTGTACAGTTGTAGGGAGTATTATCTGTTCCATAAGAGTGAGTTGTACAGTTGTAGGGAGTATTATCTGTTCCATAAGAGTGAGTTGTGCAGTTGTAGGGAGTATTATCTGTTCCATAAGAGTGAGTTGTACAGTTGTAGGGAGTATTATCTGTTCCATAAGAGTGAGTTGTACAGTTGTAGGGAGTATTATCTGTTCCATAAGAGTGAGTTGTACAGTTGTAGGGAGTATTATCTGTTCCATAAGAGTGAGTTGTACAGTTGTAGGGAGTATTATCTGTTCCATAAGAGTGAGTTGTACAGTTGTAGGGAGTATTATCTGTTCCATAAGAGTGAGATGTACAGTTGTAGGGAGTATTATCTGTTCCATAGTTGTAGGGAGTATTACAGTATGAATGTAGTCCTGGGTCTCTCACTGTTGGAGAATGAGCTCCTCTGGATTGTCCTCCTGGCCCTGTTTATCATCACTGTCACTTCTTTATTGTGTTTGTTAATCCAAACAGTAAAGTTTATGTCTGATTTCAGCCACAACCTGCTGGACTCAAAGATCAACACTGTGCTGTCCATGTGCCAGGACACAAACCTCCTGAACCCCGTCCACGGCATCGTCCAGAGTGTAGTGTACCACGAGGAGTCCCCCCCACAGTACCAGCCCTCCTACCTGCAGAGTGAGGAGCACCACACTCACATCACTGTCAGGCCTGTGCAGAGTGAGGAGCACTACACTCACATCACTGTCAGGCCTGTGCAGAGTGAGGAGCACTACACTCACATCACTGTCAGGCCTGTGCAGAGTGAGGAGCACTACACTCACATCACTGTCAGGCCTGTGCAGAGTGAGGAGCACTACACTCACATCACTGTCAGGCCTGTGCAGAGTGAGGAGCACTACACTCACATCACTGTCAGGCCTGTGCAGAGTGAGGAGCACTACACTCACATCACTGTCAGGCCTGTGCAGAGTGAGGAGCACTACACTCACATCACTGTCAGGCCTGTGCAGAGTGTGGAGCACTACACTCACATCACTGTCAGGCCTGTGCAGAGTGTGGAGCACTACACTCACATCACTGTCAGGCCTGTGCAGAGTGAGGAGCACCACACTCACATCACTGTCAGGCCTGTGCAGAGTGTGGAGCACTACACTCACATCACTGTCAGGCCTGTGCAGAGTGAGGAGCACTACACTCACATCACTGTCAGGCCTGTGCAGAGTGAGGAGCACTACACTCACATCACTGTCAGGCCTGTGCAGAGTGAGGAGCACCACACTCACATCACTGTCAGGCCTGTGCAGAGTGAGGAGCACTACACTCACATCACTGTCAGGCCTGTGCAGAGTGTGGAGCACTACACTCACATCACTGTCAGGCCTGTGCAGAGTGTGGAGCACTACACTCACATCACTGTCAGGCCTGTGCAGAGTGAGGAGCACCACACTCACATCACTGTCAGGCCTGTGCAGAGTGTGGAGCACTACACTCACATCACTGTCAGGCCTGTGCAGAGTGAGGAGCACTACACTCACATCACTGTCAGGCCTGTGCAGAGTGTGGAGCACTACACTCACATCACTGTCAGGCCTGTGCAGAGTGTGGAGCACTACACTCACATCACTGTCAGGCCTGTGCAGAGTGTGGAGCACTACACTCACATCACTGTCAGGCCTGTGCAGAGTGTGGAGCACTACACTCACATCACTGTCAGGCCTGTGCAGAGTGAGGAGCACTACACTCACATCACTGTCAGGCCTGTGCAGAGTGTGGAGCACTACACTCACATCACTGTCAGGCCTGTGCAGAGTGAGGAGCACTACACTCACATCACTGTCAGGCCTGTGCAGAGTGAGGAGCACTACACTCACATCACTGTCAGGCCTGTGCAGAGTGAGGAGCACCAGAGTGGGAAACAACACACAGTTGTCCCCATTTCTGGGTTTCAGATGACATGACACATTCTATAAGACTGTATTAATGAATACAGATGGGAGGAAGCTAAAATAAGTATTATTAAAATGCAAAATGATGTTGTAATACAGTGAGTTCTTGGGTTTAGTCAGTAATTGAAAATCCCAGGTTCAACATGTGTCTATGGATTTGGATATTTCATGGCAAAGTACAGTGTGATTAGTACAGAAATGTGGCTCTGGCCCCATTTGGGAGAATGACATCATCATATTTTAGAATCTGAAACCCACTGTAGCTTGTGTATGAAGTATTTGAATAATCCTTTCCAGGAGTGACGTGTCACATTTCTGCTGATGGGGCTGAGACCTGCTTGTCTCTATGGGGATGGAATCCCTTTGCCGGGAATATTCCATAATATGGCTTATTGGACTTGTATGTATTTCAGTGGTGGTTTTGTTTTTAATGAAACATCCTCATTGTTAGTGGGCTTGTGTCTTGCCTCCTGGCATCACTAATGCATGGCTAATGCCATGCTGTGGAACATTCCAGGCACTCCACTGGAGACAACCATGCTTTAATGCCATGCTGTGGAAAATTTTAGGTACAACATTAACATCTCCATGGAGATAAGTAGAAGGCTGGCCCTCCACACTGATTTCACTTTGAAGTAATCACAGGTGTATTTGCTGTGTGTACTGCTCCCTCTGCTGGCCCGGGCGCCTCATTACAGGCTGTGCACAGCTTTAGTTTCTGACATGTCATTTCTCTGCTCATTTCACAGGCTTCGGGTTTAATGGACTTTGGAGGTTTGCTGGGCCCTTCTCAAAGGTACAGTGTGAATCATGACCTCCTCTCGCTCTCTCTTTTTGCTGCCTGGGCTCATCTGGTTCTGCTGACTTTGCCTTTCACATCTAATACCCAGGATTTACAGGGACATAACCATCGCCACGGCGACGATAAACGAACTGTGACCTGGAGTAAATTCAGAACTAAACGAGGGGTGAAACAGGAGGCAAAGACTAGACTAGGACAAATCCCAGTTCTTAGGAACTTCACTTGCAGACAGTCCCAGTGGACTAAACCAAGCCTGTACTAGGACTAAAATGGGTGTGTGGAGTTTGCATGTTCTCCCCATGTCTGGATGGGTTTCCTCTGGGCTCCGGTTTCCCCCATCAACCCAAAACATGCAGCACCTGAACTAACATAAGGACCATGTTGTCCACCCTCCTGTGGGCTCCACCTGCAGAGGGGTTCAGGGGGGTCAGGTGCTGTGAGGATTGGGCAGCAAACTGCCCCGTGACCCAGCCGGATTAAGCGGGAGTGGATGGATGGATGGATGAATGGATGGATGGATGGATGAATGAATGGATGGATGGATGGATGGATGACTCAAACAGGTCATGTTTGAGAACCATTCACAGTATTATTATTGTCAAATGAGTAAATCAGTATAATGAGTAAATAATATGTAATTGTTTCTCCTGCAGCAAACCCAGATCCCGGACTACGCCGAGCTCATCGTCAAGTTTCTGGAGGCTTTGATTGACAGTTACCTCCCGGCGGCGGAAGAGGAGAGGGGGGAGGAGCAACTGAGGACTCCCACCTCCCCCTATCCCCCCACCAGCCAATCACAGCTCAGCATCACTGCCAACCTCAACCTGTCCAACTCCATGACCTCGCTCGCCACATCGCAGCACTCCCCAGGTAACGAGTCCCGCCCCACACAGGCTGTGTTCAGGTGGAGGAGCTTTTGGGGTGTTTCTTCAGTGGGGGTGCACATTTCACATGTACATTTAGAGCCTTTTGTGGAGGCATGTACCCCCACCCATCATGGTTCCTGCGCCGCTTTAAACCACTTTAAATATATTTAGTCCATGCAGTGATTTATACGACCTGAGACGGTATCATTGTTTTGAACACTCTGGGGTTTCCATTGGAATATTTTTAGTCTATATTAGTCCTTTGAAAATTGGGCAGAAATCTCTGGGGCAGCTGGGAGTCCACTGGCCATTCTGGGGGAGGCTAGTGTCCCCTGCCCCCCCCCCCCGGCGCTGCCCCTGACCAGTTTTATATACAAACATCACATTCTCAATCCAAAGTGGGCAGTATTACATTGAACTGTACTTTTCAGAGTACTTGTGTAGCTGGATACTTTTACTCCTACTGCTCCTACTTGATATTTTATTGAAGTAAAAGTACTCTCACTTGAGTAAATATTGAGGTTCCTTTTCCCACTGTGAGTAAATTACAAGTGACAAATGTTTTATGTCACAATATGAAATGATTTGAACATTTGTGTTTCTTGTGTTTGAATATTTTATTTCATGTTTTGTCCTCGAAATAAAAGATAAAACTCAGATTATAAATCAGATGTTACAGTCTTGAAAAGTGCACTGTGGAACTTTTCTGCTGGAGCGTCCGTCAGATGCTTTTCTCCATGGAGATGTTATCACTTTGTCTGGAATGTTCCGCAGTACGGCTTTAAACCTTTCTATCTTCATGGAGACCAAACCAGACCAAGTCACAGGTCAGATCTGTGGAGAGGCGAGGCCGCTCACAGTCAGAATGTTTTTCTAGGTATTTTTGCCCAATAAAAGCACCTGTAATTGAAGAAATCTCAAGTAGAGCCGTTTAATGTCACACTGTGGAACATTCCAGGCAGAGCAGTGACGTATCTATAGAAACAAGCAGGTGACGGACTCCCCACCAGAAAAGTTACACAATGCAGCTTTGAGTTAAGGCCGCCACACACTACAGGAGAAATTGGGGAGGCCTGACCCGACTCTGTGTCTGTGAGTGGGATTTTGAAGCCTCTGTTCCTCATGTGTGGAGTCAGTGTCAGATCAGCACCACAAACATCAACAGCACTACAGTCACAGCTGATAAAACAGAGGAGAGACGGACACAGAGACACAACAAACTCAGGATACGGCCAAAATAAAGACTCACCTCTCATAAAGTGACACATTTAAAGTGCTGCATGTCTTAAGTCACATGTGTCAAACATGCGGCCCGGGGGCCAGATCCGGCCCTCCAAGACCTTTAATCTGGCCCTCATCTGATTTTTCTATTAAAATACTTAAAATTTTCAGATTTTTCTGTTAATTTTCTGCACCGTTTAGCATAGCAGCGTCTCCGGCGTTTCTGTACGTTGCGACTCCCACCAGAGCAGCACAAATGAAGACTTTCCTCTTTCCAAACGCTCTTAAAGGACGATCGTTTTGACTGTCGACCGTGACCCTCATCAGCAAAATGTCAAAAAATGAGAAAAGCAGATGCTGAGTTCAGGATTTCCCAAGAAAAATAGTCTAATTCTTATTTGTTGACAGAGGTGAATGGGAAATCTGTGCTCAGTGTGTTTGTTGCTCGAGGAATATAATCTTAAACACCACTACGAGACATGGAGAAAAATACAATAACTTGAAGAGAGAACTGAGTTTTCTGATCCGGCCCTTTTGGGATCAAAGTAGGCTGCATACGGCCCCCGGACCAAAATGAGTTTGACGCCCCTGACTTAAGTGGTCTTAAAAAGGTCATAAATTTGAGGGAATCGACCCTGGGAAAACCCTGATAATAACACAGTTTGTAAAGTTTGTGTCTAAAGTAGAAGTGCAGAGCTCTGATCTGTGAACACTTCAGAGTCTCAGAGTGAGTGGTTTTACTGTAGACTAGATCCTGTGGTCCACACACAGATCCCACTGAAGTCTTTGTCATCACAGATTTTAAGTCTCAGAAGTTTCTCCTCATGTCTGTGGTGTCCACTTTTTTGTTGTAGTTTGTTGATGGACTTGACTCTTACTTTACTCTTATCGGAGGAATATTTTGAAGTGACGTTCCTCTTACTTGAACTCAAATTTGGACCTTTTTCTCCTCTTTTTATTTTTCCCCTCTCTCGTCACAGGGGTGGACAAGGAGAACGTGCAGTTGTCCCCCAGCTCCGCCCTGTCCACCGGGGGGCGCACTCGTCACGGGTCGGCCAGCCAGGTCCAGAAGCAGCGCAGCGCCGGCAGCTTCAAGAGACCCCCCAGCATCAAGAAGATCGTCTGACCCCGCTGACCCCGCTGACCCCCCCCCCCTCGCCCCATGTCTCCACATGACAACAACAAACCCCCCCTCCTCCTCCTCTTCCTCCTCCTCCTCCTCCTCCTCGTCCTCCTCTTCCTCCTCCTCTTCCTCCTCCTCCTCCTCCTCCTCCTCCTCCTCTTCCTCTTCCTCCTCCTCTTCCTCCTCCTCTTCCTCCTCTTCCTCTTCCTCCTCCTCCTCTTCCTCCTCCTCCTCTTCCTCTTCCTCCTCTTCCTCTTCCTCCTCCTCTTCCTCCTCCTCTTCCTCCTCCTCTTCCTCCTCCTCCTCCTCTTCCTCCTCCTCTTCCTCCTCCTCCTCCTCTTCCTCCTCCTCCTCTTCCTCCTCCTCCTCCTCCTCTTCCACCTCCTCTCCCCCCCCCCCCCCCGCTCTACGCCGCTTCAGGCACCATGCTGCACTCCTCTCTCCTTTCCTCCTTTTTCTCCATTGATTCAAAAGACTTTTAAGTTTGTTTTTTTTATCTTTTTTGTTTCCTGGAGGAATATAATAATAAGGGCAAACTTGAATCTGTGATGCTTGATGACTCAACAAACGGGCTGGAGAACTTTAACGAGAAAAACACACAAAAACAGCACGAGACGATGCGGGACTTCCACGTGAGGATTGTCGAAGTTTGGACGCTCGAATTGACTGACGGCCTTAAACGCACCGCCTGATCCAGCCCTGTACATATGTGAAATAGAGAAATTATGTTTAACTTAGTCCTTAGTGCTACTTTCAATGTTGACGTTTTCCATGGCGTGCCTTTTGTCAGGGTTTTTCAATGTGTACAATTTGTATAGTCGAAATGGGACCGGTACCAGTGGTTTTGAAGGAAGGCGTCTACCGTCCTGTTCCCGCCTTCAAATGATCGTCAAATATACAAACGGATCCATATTTACCCCGTTGCCTGAAAGTATTTAACCTGTACCACTAAATAGAGCAACTTTTTCCTTTTCTTTTATCGGAAACATGAAGATAACAAAACACTAGAGGTTCTTGTAAATAGCTCGATGCAGCTTTTCTCCTCCTTATGATATTTTATTTACCAAATTCTTTGTGTTTTTCTTTTTTTTTTATACACGTTTTATAACAGGCAATAATCCTTAAGCATTTTCGGTCAACCGTTCGTTTTCGACTCAAAACAGCCGCTTCATGATCCGCTTTTCCGCAGACTGACGATGACATGAGACACGAGAACCACCGTTTGTTTTTTCACGGTTTGCAAAATTCTGTTTCGCTCATCAGATTTCGAAATACGACAAACTGAACGAAACCAAATTTAAAAATCGCAAAACATCTGAACAAACTTTAAGTCACTTCGCTGTTCTGTGTTCAGCTTTTAATGCAAATGACTTTACAGAAGTTCAGTCGATGGGACCAGATCTCACAAGACAAAAATGCCCCAAATCTCATGACATTTATTTCCTCCCGTTTGTATTGGACAGAAAACGGTGACGCGCTGCATCTTTTCAGCCGTAGTTCCGAAATGCACGGTTAGAATAACAACAGAAATATGAAATGAAGCAAATACAAAATCTGAAGTCAGATTTGGGACTAAATCGCACTGTTTACATCTTCGAAAGGTCAAAATCTCGTCTTGTGTAAATTGTCTCGTTTCACCCCTGTTGATTTGTAATCGTCTTTAGACCAGTAAACCTGCTATAATCACTGGCCCAACCCCAGAAATACACTCAAATCTGAAACTCATTATGATACACTCGTCTTTTTTTCACAAATATTTGAAATTGAGGGCAAAAAAGTGCAATATACAGGCCCAAAATGCAACCATTTTAAAAAGACTCGGGAAAATTCAAATGATTTACAATAAAATTTTCAGTCTGTCAGTATTTTTGTCAGTCGATCTTAGTTTCTATGTTTAAAAATTACCTCAACTTTAAACGATCACTAATACAGTCCAACTAAACTGCTTTTCTTTAAAGAGGGGGTATGAAGCAAAACAGACTGTGCATTTTAGCTTTGTAGCTCGTTTTAAAGCTGTTTCCTCATCTAACACATGTCTGAAGAGGTTTTATCTGCACGCATGTCTGAGTAATCTAGCGATCTCTCCGGGCTGTACAAGGCTCCGCCCACAAGCCTACGTCACCTGACAATTCTCCAGAAATACGCAAAAACATACAAAACTGCAGCTTCACAAACCTGACTCCATGTGCAGCGGCTCGTGTCGGTGCTCTGAAGGGGGGGGGACTTAGTGCAGGGAGGAGTGTCAGAAGTGAAAGCGAAACACGTTAACAGCGTTTTATTGCCCCACTGACGTAAAATACCCCCTCTTTAAACACGTTATATCATTTCCTAACAGTTTCCTTTGATACAAACGGACTTATTCACATTTTTTGTTTTCTTCAGTACATTTTTAAACTTAAACTGATCAGTCAAAAGTTTTACACACTCAGAACATTTGAATATTGAAAGGGCTACGAAATCCTGCATTGGTTTGAATAGGAGTCGTCACATTGTAGAACTGCTTTGCCGACTGTTTCCACTCGTACTGTATGAACGGCTGATTCCTCATAAACATTTTTGCTCATGTACATGTGCAGAGTTTTACACTTTACTGCACATTCCTCATATTTGCTCCAAGAGGTCATTTCAAAGGGTTTTTTTGTTCGTTTGTAAGTTAAAACTCAGAAATTACACTATATATACACACCAATAATTCACTTTTTATTATAATTTAGCTTTTTCAAATGCATTATGGCTGTAGTTTTGGACACTACAATCACAGACGTACAAATTAAACTTATTTAAATGTCCTGTATTACACAAACAGAGCCTTAAGTCGCCTTAGAATCCTCAGAAATAGACTCGGAGCTGTGTTTGGTTTTGTTTTTTTTCATTCACATGTTTGAGGAACTCTTATTATTCTGTCTACATCTCCAACCCTTCGAACGCTCTGTTCCACCGTGTGATGTCATACAGTGGTAGTTTTAGCCACTTTTTACATTTATAGTTCAGTTTAAAAACATTTCCTGTGTTATCGCGTGACATCACAAGGTGGAACTGCGTGTTTTTGCTTGGGGAGAAGGTTTGAGCTCTAAATGTGTGAATGAAACAGAAAAAAACAGCTCCAGATCTGTTTGTGATGAGGAAACGTGACGACAGAGATCAGAAAATGGTGTAATCTGGGCAAAAAGCCAAAAAGAAGCCGTTTTTCTGTTTCTAATCTGTCTTTTCTGCCTCTAAAACCAAACTTCCTGTGTTCACTGTGTCCTGTGAATCGGCTGTTATCTCGTTCCCACAATTCGAGCGTCGACAATGTGACATTTAAAAGTGTCAAATACAAAACGACCGCAGCATCCCAGTGATTCAGAGACATAAAGACGCACTGTGGAACTTTTCTGCTGCTCCGTCAGACGCTTTTCTCTGTGGAAGTGTTATTCATTTGTCTGGAATGTTCCGCAGTGCGGCATTAAACCTTTCTGTGTTCACGGAGACCAAACCAGACCCAGTTCCAGGTCAGATCTGTGGAGAGGCGACTCCGCTCACAGTCACAATGTTCTTTATTTATTTTTAGGTATTTTTGAGCTATAAAATCACCTGTAATTGAGTGAATGTAAAATGTTTAATGTCACACTGTGGAACATTACAAGCAGAGCAGTGACATCTCCATAGTAACAAGCAGGTGACGGACCCTCCACTAGAAAAGTTACACAGTGCATTTTTTTTTCTAACCCTGACTCGGTTTGGTGGAATGTGCCGGATCCCAGTTTTACAGCAGTGAAGTGGATCCATCAAAACTCAGAGACAATTTACAAATGAGGAGTGGATTTTTCTTTTTTTAGCTTAAACCATTTCATAAAATAAAGTGTTTTTTATTTTCTTTGTCTAATCATAAAGACTGTGCAGTGGTGGAGGTAAAGTACAAAAGTAAAAGTACATTTAAGTCCAGATTTTAGGCTTCTGTTCTTAAGTACATTTGGATCCTTTTTACTTTTGCTTATTACTGCATACTGTATTTGAGATATTTGTACTTTTCTCGATGGTTTGACTTATTTTTAGCACATTTAATTTGAGTTTTCATCCAGTTTCCAACTTTGAGCAAACAAAAATACACAAAAACAGGCAAGAAAAATTCAGAACTCAATAGAATCACTTAAAATCTGATTTCATCCTTTGGCTTTTTACTCAGTACATTTTTAAACATGTACTTTAGTACTTTTACTCAGGCAGGTTTTCTCATGTAGTACTTTTACTTGATGTATTTACTGTATCTGTACTTTTGCTCCACTGCTGTGATGTCGTCTCATTTGGCCCTTGTTGACATGGCGGTTGCTATAGTAACTGTAACAAAAGCAGGAAGTCAGATTATAAACTTCACCAAGAAAAGAAACTGGGCAAGATTTTTTTTGTAAGTTCTTAAATATAATAATGTTTTTATAGTTTAATCTGGATCTGGAGCAGTTTTATGGGGGAATTTGCTGCGGTCGCATCAGGTCAGAGTTTTCCAAAATATTCACACTTGTTTTTTCCAATTTTGCCTTTTTTAATGTTTTTTATTTGACGTCCTGGTGGGAAATTGTGACTTTGCACTGGGGAATTCTAAAACTGTGACCAGCAAAACTCAGACGGATTCTCTGACAAATATAAGAAAACTCGTTTATTTTGTCAAAATCATGTTTAAAGTCTAAGAAAATTAGACAATTATTTGGATCTTTTGGATCGACTCAAATAGAAACTCTCCACTTTGTGTCATTTTCAACACATTTTTTCAGCTTCTTTTCAAATCCGTTCCCAGTTTGTCTAAAACTACAGTAAATATATTTACAACAGTTCTAATCCACCAGATGAAGTCAAAATGAGAGAATCATAAAACAGAGGAACTTTCCTGTCTCTGGAATCACTGGGCCGATGCACACGGAACACAAACTGACCCGAAGCTCAGAGTCGTCTTCAAAAGTTCAGTTCTATTTAAGACATTTGAGTCACGGTTCAACCCCAGAGTTAAAATCCTGAATTAATCGAACAGTTCAGAAGTTCCACTCCAGAAGTCATTTTCACCACTGCTAAAACCGTTTTGTTGCACTACATGGAGCAGTTCTGAGCGCTGATATTTATTGTACTTATATAATCACAGGTGTCAGTGACCCCGCATACAGAGGCCCCGGGGCCCCGTCTGAAACACCTCCACCTGCGCTTATGTTACACACAGAACTGAACTCACTGTCGTCTCTGGAACATTCTTTGAAGCGTTTGTGTTGCTTTTCCTTTGTACTCGAAGCCTTTTTAGAGCCATGGAAACTGAAGGATGTTTTTAATGCCAAATTCACGCGCGGTACAATTTTCTCATTGGTTTCGCTCATTTTCCGTATCGTCAGTTTGACTTCTGCCCCGGCTTCTCCTTTATTAAAGACGTGTAACTGTTCCGCCGTCGCCTCCGTCAGATGCTTCATGTTGTCTGGAATGTTCCGCAGTGCAGCGTCAAACCTTTCTGTCGTCACGGAGACCAAGCCGGGCCGAGTTACAGGTCAGATCTGTGGAGAGGCCGACCCTGAATGCTCGTTTTTCTAGATGTTTTTGAGCGATAAAACCACCTGTAATTCACTAAACATAAAGTAGAGCCGTTTAATGTCATATTGTGGAACATTCTGAGCAGAGAAATGAGGTATCCATAGAAACGCGCAGGTGATGTACCCCCAAACGAAAGGTTACAGAGTTAAACTTTCATTTGTTCCAGCCAAACCAAGGAAGGGGGGGAACTACACTGTTGTTTAGTATATTAAAGCACCATGAAAACTGCCTCGTTTCAAAGCTTTTCAAAGCCGACCCATGGAACCTTTCAGCTGCTTGTCTCCATGGATACGCTCTTCCTTTGCTTAGAATGTTCCAGAGTATGACGTGTCCAAAAGTTTATTTTTTATTTTGTTATTAACGCCACACAAAACGCCGCGTTCGTACAGACTTCACTCGTACTCGGCGCTGCACCGCGAAACAGACAGACGTCCACGGAGAGGACCCGGAATGTTCCACAGCGCAG
>CM060668.1:38468445-38485945 GCA_030686955.1 Odontamblyopus rebecca
AGATTTGGTTCTGTGTGGTTTAGGGTAAAGCTGCAGTGTGTCCGGGTGAGTGGGTCAGTGGTGAACTCACTCTACAGACAGGTGAAAAAGAAATTTGACCTTTTTTTTTGGAGGATTTTAATCTGTTTTATTTGCCCCACACAAAACAACAGAACCTGAATGTCTGGGGCAGTTACAGCAGCTTCCAGAGCAGTGCTGGAGGTCATGAAGAACTGAATAAAAGCAAAATACTTGAGTTACATTTTTAGGCATCTGTACTTTACTGAAGTATATTTGACAGTGGATACTTTTACTTTCTACTCCACTACATGTGGGAGCAGGTATCTGTACTTTCTACTCCACTACAGTTTAGATCTGGACTGAAGAGTAAAAAGTGCTTTTCTTTGTGGTTTGAGAGCTGCTGAAATGGCTCAAACTTATTTTTATCACATTTGAATTTGAGTTAATTTTGAGTTAATTTTAGCAAAACAAACACAAAAACACAAAAAAAGCCTGAAAAATAAAAAAAAATCTGTTGAATCACTTAAATGACGCTAAACTCAGGATCAAAATCACTTCATTTCATCCTTTAATTGTTCTAAAAATCTCTGCAAAACCCTTTTACTTTTTACTCGTAAAGTGCATTTTTAAACAGGCACTTGAACACTTTTATTTTTTAATGTGGTGCTTTTACTTTTACTTGAGTGATCTTTTCCCCGGTGTCTGTGAATGATTTTCCACAGTGTAACTTTCTCTTACTGTTGATTCAGAGCTGCTCAGTTTATGCAGCTCTTCACTTTAGTTTTCCTCCTCATTTCAGCAGCTTCTCTGTCGGCGTCTCCAGGAGGAGACAGGACCTCTCTGTTCTTTCTGATACACAAGTCTGTGGCAGGAGCTGATACGGCAAATCTACACGACCTACATTCAGCTGCAGACAGATTAGATTGAGAAGAGCTGCAGCTTTTAGACAGCGGTGGAGGAGGTGATGAGGTCAGTGTTGGTGCAGATAAGGGGCAAAAAGTGAAGTCAAAGTAAAAGTCTGAACGTATCTGTTTAAAACTGTACGTCCTTATTGACCTGGGACAGCTCCAGGTTTGAGCCCCGTGTCCCCAATTTCAGCAGATTGATCCAAAACCAGGGATTTGTCCCAGTTTTATATAAGAAATGTCCCTATTTTTGACCAGTTTGATGTGAGTCAATAGTAAAGGGGGAAAATACTGTCATTTGTTTCGGGCTTGAAAATGAGCACGAAGCAAAAAACTTAAATAAAATGCACCAACATGAGTGAGTCGATGCTCTTTTCACTGTTTTATTTATGGGTCAATGACAGATAAGGATTTTCAACAGGCAAATTTTAAAATATAACAAATATGAGTTTCTATTGAACTTTTTCAGATATTTCCAGTGTCAGGAGCAGAAATCTGTGTTTAACATTTATATGAAGTATTTTTAGTGTCAAATGTCCTGTGGTGCGACCGAGAATAACCTTAAAACTGTTTTATTTTCTAAAACCTGGTTGTTATATTAATGTAAGTTGTGAGGAATATGAAGTGTACAGAAACAAACTGTTGTGTTTCTTTAGATTTTTAATGCATTTTGATATTTTCTTTTGCTCCAATATGACGTCACCTGTTTGTGTTTAATGAACAAACTACTGCCCTGGAAAATGCTGAAAATGAAGAAAAATGCCTAAAGAACCGTTCACCCAAGTCGACTCTGTCTGTTATTAAACTCCAGCCACAGAATTCTGCTGTTATTAGTGGCACCACATGATGCACGGTCGCACCACATGACATTTGAACACTTTAAGGACAAGAAACATGCAGAATAACTCAGGATTTCTGAAAAAAAAAATGATTTGGTTCCCTGGAGGTCAGAGGTGCTACAGAAATGTGCTGAATTATTATGAAATTTGAACCTTTTAAACTGAGGAAATAGCGACTGGACAGTGTCACTGAGCCTGGGCTGTGTCCCAGTTTTGAAAACGCCGTCACCATATTTAAGAATAAAAAAAAGTATTTCAAGTGTTGTTTACTTGTTCAAATGTAGTGATACTGACTGAATAATGATGCATATTCTGTAGGGATTAGTTCAATTATATCAAAGGAAATTTATAGAAATTTGTGTCTGTTGCAAATTTGTGACAAACTAGAAACAAGTGCTGACCAAAGGTTCCGGAAGGTTCTGGATCTGCACCAACAGCACTGGGAGAACGCAGCCGCCATCTTGGATGTAACAAGAACCGAAATATCATGAGATCGTATCGTCAAATAATAAGAATAACACACACACACACAAACACACACTATACACACACACATACACACACATACACTATACACACACACACACACATACACTATACACACACACATACACACATACACTATACACACACACACACACACACAAACACACACACACTATACACACACACAAACACACACACACTATACACACACACATACACACACACACTATACACACACACAAACACACACACACTATACACACACAAACACACACACACTATACACACACACATACACACACACACTATACACACACACACACTATACACACACACACACACATACACTATACACACACACACACACATACACTATACACACACACATACACATACACTATACACACACACATACACACATACACTATACACACACACACACACATACACTATACACACACACATACACACACACACTATACACACAAGAGCACAGGGGCCTGGACACACAACACACACACACTATACACACACACAACACACACACTATACACACACAACACACACACACACTATACACACACACAAACACACACACACTATACACACACAAACACACACACACTATACACACACACATACACACACACACTATACACACACACAAACACACATACACTATACACACACACATACACACACACACTATACACACACACAAACACACACACACTATACACACAAGAGCGCAGGGGCCTGGACACACAAGAGCACAGGGGCCTGGACACACAAGAGCACAGGGGCCTGGGCACACAAGAGCACAGGGGCCTGGACACACAAGAGCACAGGGGCCTGGACACACAAGAGCGCAGGGGCCTGGACACACAAGAGCGCAGGGGCCTGGACACACAAGAGCACAGGGGCCTGGACACACAAGAGCACAGGGGCCTGGACACACAAGAGCACAGGGGCCTGGACACACAAGAGCACAGGGGCCTGGACACACAAGAGCGCAGGGGCCTGGACACACAAGAGCACAGGGGCCTGGGCACACAAGAGCACAGGGGCCTGGGCACACAAGAGCACAGGGGCCTGGGCACACAAGAGCACAGGGGCCTGGGCACACAAGAGCACAGGGGCCTGGGCACACAAGAGCACAGGGGCCTGGACACACAAGAGCACAGGGGCCTGGACACACAAGAGCACAGGGGCCTGGACACACAGGACTCTGTCCCCCATAGTCCACAGCCTGGAGCAGGGAACAGTGAGCTGAGAGGAGGAGCAGAGAGTCCTGGAGGGTTTGGAGCAGGTCTGAAAGTCTCACAATAATAATAATAATAATATTGACCATCACAATATATCGAATCACAAGTCTCTTTGCTTAAATCATCATCATCCTCCTCATCAAACTCAGACTCTTGGTCCAGAGTTAAAAAAGACAATGACCAAACACTCCAAGCACAATATTCTCAGCAGACTGCAGCTCCAGTGCCTCCACGGTTTGGACCCTCGTGGTGCTGAGTTTGTCATTCGTGAGGCTCAGGATGAAACTGTTCTCACAGTCATTAAGGCGACAGATGAATCTGTGCATTAAACAGCGCAGATTTGCATGAAAAGTTCTGATGCTGAAATAGCTAAAAAAAAAACAGAGGGAACTACATAGACCATGATCCTTTGCTCCGTTTCAGTGCAGACGACATGAAGAAATAACTGTTCTAAGCACTTTTACATCTTCATTCTTTGGGTTAAATCTGTGAAGGAATTTTTAAAAAGGAGCAGATTCACAGTTTTTTGCCTCCACAAAATATTGCAATAAATCTGATACGGTGAGATGTTTATGGTGAAAATATCGTACAGATCGGAGAGATTTGGATTTCGTTCCATCCCTAATGACAATAAATATTGCACCAAATGACTGGGCAAAGCATTTTAGAGTCAGTCTGTGATTCTGTAGAATATCAGAATATCGTGAGCCTCGCACCAGATTTCCCAAGATATTGTAATAAATGTCGTAACGTGAGATTAATACTGTGACGATATCGTTTGGTGAGACGTACAAACAGGAGCAGGGATCAGTGTGGGAATCCTGCTGAGTGAAGTCAAAGTGAATCATTTTGAACATTTTTCAGATATCAGCCTGTGGTTCCTGTTTAGACTCTTCTCTGTCCTTGCTCCAGTTTGTGACGGATTCACATTTACACCAGAACGTCGTCAAGAAAGATGTTCTCCGTGGAATCATCCTGTTCTCCATATGTATTGTTTATGCTCTAAAGTGCAGGTGATTTCGAGTACTGCGACTGCTTTTAGCTTTGGGATTTTGCACTGCCTGAAATGTTCCACATTTTGAGCATAATGACAAATAAACTGTAAAACTAATCTTAAAAACTAAAACCCTACAGACTAATCCTCACTGCACAATACACAAGTAGAATATCTCTTGTTTTTCGCTTGACTGTGCTTGATGTAAAGAAGGGGCTGAAAATAAGGCCTCAAAGTGAGTCCGAAACAGCAGAGCCGGACTCCTGCAGGGCCCCTGAGAGTCCTTCTATCTGCATGTTCTCTCTGTTGTATCTGAAGTGTGTATCTGTGGCCTGTGCGTTGTCGTTTTGGAAGTGCAGATAAACGTGATGGTCGGGCTCATAATCATCTGTGGTATCCTCAGGCTGTATCACAAACACTGACAGATTTGCATTGTGGGAGTTGGTGCAGATATGAGTCTGACTTCAGAACTATTTAAACCGGACTGTGACTCCACCAGATTCACCGAAGCCTGAAGACACTGCAGCACCCGGTGAGTGGAAAAGATCTGGACTTTATATTCTATTGTTCTTGTGTATCAGAGTATTTCATGTGTATTAGAGTATTTCATGGGTATTAGAGTATTTCATGTGTATTAGAGTATTTCATGGGTATTAGAGTATTGCATGGGTATTAGAGTATTGCATGTGTATTAGAGTATTTCATGGGTATTAGAGTATTGCATGTGTATTAGAGTATTTCATGTGTATTAGAGTATCAGAGTCACAGAACAGACAGGCTCATTCAATCAAATATACATCAAATACAAGTACAGTATTCATTTATATCCATGTACTACATACAGAAAGTGTAAGCAGTACATTTTTACAGAGAGTAGTAGAAAGTTTTGCATTTTAAAAATCTGTTTGCTGGATTACAGAGAGAATTCTAACAGTTTTCATCTAAATGCACAATATAATATAATATAATATTATTTTGAAGTATCTTTTGGACACACACTTACCAACCCCTGGACACACACTTACCAACCCCTGGACACACTCTTACCAACCCCTGGACACACTCAGACCAACCCCTGGACACACTCAGACCAACCCCTGGACACACTCAGACCAACCCCTGGACACACTCAGACCAACCCCTGGACACACTCAGACCAACCCCTGGACACACACTTACCAACCCCTGGACACACTCTTACCAACCCCTGGACACACTCTTACCAACCCCTGGACACACTCAGACCAACCCCTGGACACACTCTTACCAACCCCTGGACACACTCTTACCAACCCCTGGACACACTCAGACCAACCCCTGGACACACTCTTACCAACCCCTGGACACACTCAGACCAACCCCTGGACACACTCAGACCAACCCCTGGACACACTCTTACCAACCCCTGGACACACTCTTACCAACCCCTGGACACACTCAGACCAACCCCTGGACACACACTTACCAACCCCTGGACACACTCTTACCAACCCCTGGACACACTCTTACCAACCCCTGGACACACTCAGACCAACCCCTGGACACACTCTTACCAACCCCTGGACACACTCAGACCAACCCCTGGACACACACTTACCAACCCCTGGACACACTCAGACCAACCCCTGGACACACTCAGACCAACCCCTGGACACACACTTACCAACCCCTGGACACACTCTTACCAACCCCTGGACACACTCAGACCAACCCCTGGACACACTCAGACCAACCCCTGGACACACTCAGACCAACCCCTGGACACACACTTACCAACCCCTGGACACACTCAGACCAACCCCTGGACACACTCAGACCAACCCCTGGACACACTCAGACCAACCCCTGGACACACTCAGACCAACCCCTGGACACACTCAGACCAACCCCTGGACACACTCAGACCCCTCTGGTGTTACTTAGGATTTCTGGGATTGTGAGGAGCGACTGTAAAACCTTAATAAAAAGTCTTGGTGATTCTGCAGTCGAACGCACTCACACTAATACTTCCACTGCACGAGGAAAATAAGCATTTTGTCCTTTGCTATTAAATAAGTTGTAGTTCTCACAGAATTATGTTATTTCAGTGTAAAAATGACCCCAGTTGATTTCATATATTTTTCTACCCCCAGAAGTGATATTTTTCTGTGTAAGTAAAGTACAGATACCTAAAAATGGTACTTTTACTTTTGTACTTTGTTACCTTCCACCACTGTGTAAGAAGAGCACTTCTGCACTGTCCAATACAGTACAGCTCCAGTCAGAGTAAAAGTAAAGTGTCTGGAAACAAACACTGGAAAGAGACAAAGTTCAGCTCACAGTATTTGTATGTGGTTTAATGCACCATTCTTCTCCACAGATGCCCCCAAAACACCTGCAAACATGTTCTTCTGGGTAATCTCCTTATTCATACTCAAACTACACTCATAATTGTTCATTTAAATGGATTTCTTGACTGTTTGTTTTCGTTATTTTTTCAACAGCTCACGTTCTTAACCCCTGCCCTGCTGGTTGGTGAGTTCCCGTTTTATTTTTTCTACTATTATCACTAGAGATGTAACAGTAACATCAGTCTGGTGATATCGTATCGTCAAAGGTCTCTCAGAAATATCGTGACCATCACAATATATCGAATCCCAAGTCTCTTTGCTTAAATGAACAGTTCTGATGCAGAAACAGCTAAAACCAGAGGGAACTACATAGACCATGATCCTTTGCTCTGTTTCAGTGCAGACGACATGAAGAAATAACTGTTCTAAGCACTTTTACATCTTCATTCTCTGGGTTAAGTCTTGTGAAGGAATTTTTAAAGGAAAAAGGAGTAAATTCACAGTTTTGTGAACCTCCACAAAATGTCGTACTGTGAGATGTTGTTGTGGGAAAAAAAATAAAAATCTGGACAGCCTCTCCTCAGCAGGATGTCCCTACCACATTCTCCAGCGTACTCCCCCCAGAACATCTGAGCTCTGAGGATTTATACAGAAATACACGTTCCATACAGATCACAGTAGAGTGACTTTTGTTCACAGACTAGTGCTAACCTAATCAAACAACTAATCAACTTCACTCACATTTGAGGACAGCTAAGACAACAAAGGGCTTCCTGACCGTGGAGACAGCTGTGTCTGCTGAGCTTTTACACATGTTAAAGGGATAGTTTGGGTTTTTTGACACAAATCTGTTTGTCCCCATCAGCAGTGTCATTAACACAGCGTCCGGGGAGTCGAGTTCTTCCCCAGATTCAGAGCTGATGACAGTGTCCGGCAAGGTTCTAAAACCAATATATGTTCAAAAGAGTGATACATTTGCATCACAAAGTGAGAACCACGAAAAAGTCAGACCTCATCATCGCCTGGTACTGTTTTCTCTCCGCTCATATCATTGTGCGCTGCCGCCAGGTGAAGCACGAATCCAACACTTTTTTCAGTAGTTTGGCAGTGTTCACGTGCTCAAACTGATGACACCGTGACGTGAGAAAACTCTGCCGAAGAGATTAAGAGAAATCTTTCCACAGTATAAATGTCCATCACAATGTATATGGTGAAAATCTGGTCCAGAGAGATTTGGATTTCGTTCCATCCCTAATGACAATAAATGTTGCACCGAATGACTGGACAAAGCATTTTAGAGTCAGTGTTGATATCGTCATATCGTGAGTTTTCCCACGATATCGCAATAAATATCATACTGTGAGGTTCATACTGCGACGATATCGTATCATGAGACTTGGATATCATTTCACCCCTAATTATTACCGTCACTTTGCAGTCCAAATACTTGGATTCATCGTACAATTGATAGATAAGTAAAGACGTGTGTGTGTCACCCTCCTGTGGCTCCACCCTCAGAGGGGTTCATAGGGGGTCAGGGGCTATGAGGATTGGGCAGTAAACTGCCCCCGTGACCCAGCTGGATTAAGCGGGAGAAGATGGATGGATAAATGGACTCCTATTTTGTGGTTTTATTACCAAAGTGTACACCTCGATGCTGCAGTTACGTAACATTTCTAATCTTTTTTTATGTCGTTTATTCATTCATTTATTTATTTTTACAGGAAGTCTCCAGGATTCCAAAGTCCAGGAAAATGTTCAGCTGACGAATCACACGACCACACCCCCTCACCACACTATCGGCATCTGGAACTTTATCCCCAGTAAGAAACCCCCTGCTAACGCTAACATGCTAACATTAAAGCTACACTATGGCTTTTTTTCTGCTGAGGGATCCACTGCCTAAAATGTTGCACAGTATAGCATTAAACTTGTTGATCTGTTAAAAAAGATTACGTTTCTACAGCAGGCTTGCCTCTCCACAGATCTGACCTGTTTGTGTCTATGGAGATTAGTTTAATGCCGTACTGTGGAACATTCAAGGCAAAGGAGTTCAAATGAGTTTGATTCGATCCTTGTGCCTTAAAGCTGCATTCTGCATGTTTTTTTTCACTAAAAGATATGAAATTTGTTCTTCCTTACCGCACCTGGTCCCTCCCCTCACCTGTCCCTCCTCTTACCTGGCCCCTCACCTGGCTCCTCCCTTCACCTGGTCCCTCCCCTCACCTGTCTCCTCCCTTTACCTGGTCCCTCCCCTCACCTGTCCCTCCTCTTACCTGGCCCCTCACCTGGCTCCTCCCTTCACCTGGTCCCTCCCCTCACCTGTCCCTCTTTTTACCTGGCCCCTCACCTGGCTCCTCCCTTCACCTGGTCCCTCCCCTCACCTGTCCCTCCTCTTACCTGGCCCCTCACCTGGCTCCTCCCTTCACCTGGTCCCTCCCCTCACCTGTCCCTCCTCTTACCTGGCCCCTCACCTGGCTCCTCCCTTCACCTGGTCCCTCCCCTCACCTGTCTCCTCCCTTCACCTGGTCCCTCCCCTCACCTGTCCCTCCCCTCACCTGTCCCACCCCTCACCTGTCCCTCCCCTCACCTGTCCCTCCCCTCACCTGGAACCTCCCCCTCCTCTTCCCCTAATCCCTTCCCTCACTTGGCTCCTCCTGTCACCTGTTCACCTGTCCCTTTGTTCAGACTCACCTGTTGCTCTCTGGTCTTTTTCTGCCAGGCCAAAGCTGGTACATTATCAGACTACAATAACACTGACAGCATCTAGTGGTGAAGTGTGAGAATACAACTTGGGCAAACAGTCTGATTACAGATGGTCGCTTTAATTCTCCCACATTTACAAAGGATTGTCCCTTCTCAATTCAATTCAATTCAATTTATTTTTGTAGCACCCAAAATGACAACAACAGTTTCCTCTAAGGCCGTTCCAAGATATGGATGAGTAAAACATACACACAGACATATCAGAACAGGAATAAACAACATTCATGTAAAGCAGCAAATGAAACATGGTCCAGTCATCCCCTGTCCTTAGACCCTCCTTCTCAGCAAGGAAAAACTCCAAAAAACCCAGGGTCCTGGGAAAAAGAAGAAACCTCGGGGAGAACTACAGTGAAGGAGAGATCCACTCCCATGGACGGACAGGCTATAGATGTCCAGGCCCGTGGGCCAGTTCAGTATGACCACAGCTACCCAGGTGGGGAAGGAGCCGGGGAGGAGGAGCCGGGCGAGGAGGAGGAGGAGCCGGGCGAGGAGGAGGAGCCGGGCGAGGTTTAGGAGGAGGCCGGGCAAGGAGGAGGAGCCGGGCGAGGAGGAGGAGGAGCCGGGCGAGGAGGAGGAGGAGCCGGGCGAGGTGGAGGAGGAGGCCGGGCGAAGAGGAGGACCCGGGAGAGGAGGAGGAGCCGGGCGAGGAGGAGGAGCCGGGCGAGGAGGAGGAGGAGCCGGGCGAGGAGGAGGAGGAGCCGGGCGAGGAGGAGGAGGAGAGGGGTCCAGCTGCCATCAGGCGTCTGAAAGAGTTCCACTCCACAGGGGGAGTGGGACAGGGGACTGTTCACTTTTTTCTGCATTTATAAACATTGGTTCTATTTCAGCACGGTGGCTGAGTGGCAACACTCAGACCTCACAGCAAGAAGGTTGCGGGTTCGATCCCCGGGTCGCCCGGGCCTTTCTGTGTGGAGTTTGCATGTTCTCCCCGTGTCTGGATGGGTTTCCTCCGGGTGCTCCTGTTTCCCCCATCAACTCAAAACATGCAGCACCTGAACTAACATGAAGGACCATGTTGTCCACCCTCCTGTGGCTCCACCTGCAGAGGGGTTCATAGGGGGTCAGGGGCTGTGAGTATTGGGCAGCAAACTGCCCCTGTGACCCAGCCGGATTAAGCGGGAGAAGATGGATGGATGGATGGTTCTATTTCACCTGTGTGTCTGTGTGTGTGTCTGTGTGTGTGTGTGTCTGTGTCTGCGTGTGTGTGTCTGTGTGTGTCTGTGTGTGTGTCTGTGTGTGTGTGTGTGTCTGTGTGTATGTGTGTGTCTGTGTCTGCGTGTGTGTCTGTGTGTGTGTCTGTGTGTGTGTGTCTGTGTGTGTGTGTCTGTGTGTGTGTCTGTGTGTGTGTGTGTCTGTGTGTGTGTGTCTGTGTGTGTGTGTCTGTGTGTGTGTCTGTGTGTGTGTGTCTGTGTCTGTGTGTGTGTGTGTGTGTGTGTGTGTGTGTCCGTGTGTGTGTGTGTCTGTGTCTGTGTGTGTCTGTGTGTGTCTGTGTGTGTGTGTGTCTGTGTGTGTGTGTCTGTGTGTATGTGTGTGTCTGTGTGTGTGTGTGTGTGTGTGTGTGTGTGTGTGTGTGTGTGTCTGTGTGTGTGTGTGTGTGTCTGTGTGTATGTGTGTGTCTGTGTGTGTGTGTGTGTGTGTGTGTGTGCAGACTGCTGGACACAGTGGTTTGACCGCGATGACCCCACGGGCTCTGGAGACCATGAGACTCTCGCTGAGCTGAGGACAGAGAACCCAGGCAAAATCTGTGACACTCCTCTGTTGATCCAAGTCCAGACCACAGGGGGCGCTCCAGCTTCGTCCACGGGGGAAGTCTTCTATAAGTAAGAGCCTGGGTTTGGAATACGGGGCTTATATTGTGACATATGTGTTTGAACCCTGGTGAAAGGACCTGTGTGAAGTTGGCCTCTCACTGTTATATAATTTCTGCAGAAATAATAATGAATCATTTTAGAAATAAACTCGACACAAATGAAAACTGTACAACACAAAACAGCACAAACCAAATACAAACATCTCAGGTCATTTTCTGCCTGTTTTGAGGCTGTTTCACATTTTGAGGGGCTGGATGATGTCATAGGCCCAAAATAAAACTGCAAATATCTTAGAAACCAAAACAGCAAAACAAACAAAACTTTTTGCAGCACAAACGATCATTTTGAAGGAGCATTTTGAAGCTTCCTGGGGCCTGACTGACCCTAATTTGACCTATAAAAGAATTGTTAATATCTTAAAAACTAAAGCAGCACAAACAGAGCACAAATGATTACGTTTATGTTTGATGGGGGCCAACTTCACACAGGTGTTTTCTTTACCAATGTCTTCTTGAGTGGTGTAAAACTGTAATTTATATGAGTATTATTAGTATTATTAGTATTATTAGTATTATTAGTATTATTAGTATTATTAGTATTATTAGTATTATTAGTATTATTATTGGCCCTGACATCACACAGTGACAGGACAGAGGACAGATGAACCCTTTGTGTCTTCGTCTGTTTGCAGATTTGACATGTGGTGGGATTGTGTTTAAGTCTGTATTTGTCTGTGTGTGTGGATGTTTAACACTGTTAACACTGGGTCGTGTTGTTTTTTCTTGTGTGTTCATCTGTGCAGGTTTGACACTGTGACGGGGTTCGTGTGCAGAAACTCGGATCAGAAGCCTTTATGTAAATGTGAGGACTACAGAGTGCGCTTCAGGTGCCCCTCCAGGTTCTGCTCCAGCTGTGAGTCTTATACCGAGTCATTTCATTGATTATTTAAAGGTGCATTGTGCAACTTTTCTGGTGGCGGCTCCATCAAATGCTTTTCTCCATCCATCCATCCATTCATCCATCCATCCATCCATCCATCCATTCATCCATTCATCCATTCATCTTCTCCCTCTTAATCCGGCTGGGTCGTGGGGGCAGTTTGCTGCCCAATACTCATAGCACCTGACCCCCTATGAACCCCTCTGCAGGTGGTGAGCCCACAGGAGGCTCCTGTGGGCTCACCCTCCTGTGGGCGTCACCCTCCTGTGGGCTCACCCTCCTGTGGGCGTGACCCTCCTGTGAGCTCACCGCTCCTGTGGGCTCACCCTCCTGTGGGCTCACCCTCCTGTGGGCTCACCCTCCTGTGGGCTCACCCTCCTGTGGGCTCACCCTCCTGTGGGCTCACCCTCCTGTGGGCTCACTGCTCCTGTGGGCTCACCCTCCTGTGGGCTCACTGCTCCTGTGGGCTCACCGCTCCTGTGGGCTCACCCTCCTGTGGGCTCACTCTCCTGTGGGCTCACCGCTCCTGTGGGCTCACTGTGGGCTCACTCTCCTGTGGGCTCACCCTCCTGTGGGCTCACTCTCCTGTGGGCTCACCCTCCTGTGGGCTCACTGCTCCTGTGGGCTCACCGCTCCTGTGGGCTCACCCTCCTGTGGGCTCACTCTCCTGTGGGCTCACTCTCCTGTGGGCTCACCCTCCTGTGAGCTCACTGTGGGCTCACCCTCCTGTGGGCTCACTGTGGGCTCACCCTCCTGTGGGCTCACCCTCCTGTGGGCTCACCCTCCTGTGGGCTCACCCTCCTGTGGGCTCACCTCCTGTGGGCTCACCCTCCTGTGGGCTCACCCTCCTGTGGGCTCACCCTCCTGTGGGCTCACCCTCCTGTGGGCTCACCCTCCTGTGGGCTCACCCTCCTGTGGGCTCACTCTCCTGTGGGCTCACCCTCCTGTGGGCTCACCCTCCTGTGGGCTCACTCTCCTGTGGGCTCACCCTCCTGTGGGCGTCACCCTCCTGTGGGCTCACCCTCCTGTGGGCTCACCCTCCTGTGAGCTCACTGCTCCTGTGGGCTCACCGCTCCTGTGGGCTCACCCTCCTGTGGGCTCACCCTCCTGTGGGCGTCACTCTCCTGTGGGCTCCCTCTCCTGTGGGCGTCACCCTCCTGTGGGCTCACTCTCCTGTGGGCTCACTCTCCTGTGGGCTCACCCTCCTGTGAGCTCACTGTGGGCTCACCCTCCTGTGGGCTCACTGTGGGCTCACTCTCCTGTGGGCTCACTCTCCTGTGGGCTCACCGCTCCTGTGGGCTCACTGTGAGCTCACCGCTCTTGTGGGCTCACCCTCCTGTGGGCTCACTCTCCTGTGGGCTCACCGCTCCTGTGGGCTCACTGTGGGCTCACCCTCCTGTGGGCTCACCCTCCTGTGGGCTCACTCTCCTGTGGGCTCACCGCTCCTGTGGGCTCACTGTGGGCTCACCCTCCTGTGGGCGTCACCCTCCTGTGGGCTCACTCTCCTGTGGGCTCGCCCTCCTGTGGGCTCGCCCTCCTGTGGGCTCACTGTGGGCTCACTCTCCTGTGGGCTCACTCTCCTGTGGGCTCACTCTCCTGTGGGCTCACCGCTCCTGTGGGCTCACCGCTCCTGTGGGCTCACTCTCCTGTGGGCTCACCCTCCTGTGGGCTCACCCTCCTGTGGGCTCACCCTCCTGTGGGCGTCACCCTCCTGTGGGCTCACTCTCCTGTGGGCTCACCTCCTGTGTGCTCACTCTCCTGTGGGCTCACTCTCCTGTGGGCTCACTGTGGGCTCGCCCTCCTGTGGGCTCGCCCTCCTGTGGGCTCACTGTGGGCTCACTCTCCTGTGGGCTCACTCTCCTGTGGGCTCACCCTCCTGTGGGCATCACCCTCCTGTGGGCTCACTCTCCTGTGGGCTCACCTCCTGTGTGCTCACCCTCCTGTGGGCTCACCCTCCTGTGGGCTCACCCTCCTGTGGGCTCACTGTGGGCTCACCCTCCTGTGGGCTCACCCTCCTGTGGGCTCACTCTCCTGTGGGCTCACTCTCCTGTGGGCTCACCGCTCCTGTGGGCTCACCCTCCTGTGGGCTCACCCTCCTGTGGGCTCACTGTGGGCTCACCCTCCTGTGGGCTCACTGTGGGCTCACCCTCCTGTGGGCTCACCCTCCTGTGGGCTCACTGTGGGCTCACCCTCCTGTGGGCTCACTCTCCTGTGGGCTCACTCTCCTGTGGGCTCACCCTCCTGTGGGCTCACCCTCCTGTGGGCGTCACCCTCCTGTGGGCTCACCCTCCTGTGGGCTCACCCTCCTGTGGGCTCACCCTCCTGTGGGCTCACCCTCCTGTGGGCTCACCCTCCTGTGGGCTCACTCTCCTGTGGGCTCACTCTCCTGTGGGCTCACCCTCCTGTGGGCTCACCCTCCTGTGGGCTCACTCTCCTGTGGGCTCACCCTCCTGTGGGCTCACTGTGGGCTCACCCTCCTGTGGGCTCACCCTCCTGTGGGCTCACTGTGGGCTCACCCTCCTGTGGGCTCACTGTGGGCTCACTCTCCTGTGGGCTCACTCTCCTGTGGGCTCACTCTCCTGTGGGCTCACCCTCCTGTGGGCTCACTGTGGGCTCACCCTCCTGTGGGCTCACTCTCCTGTGGGCTCACTCTCCTGTGGGCTCACCCTCCTGTGGGCTCACCCTCCTGTGGGCTCACTCTCCTGTGGGCTCACTCTCCTGTGGGCTCACCCTCCTGTGGGCTCACTCTCCTGTGGGCTCACTCTCCTGTGGGCTCACCCTCCTGTGGGCTCACCCTCCTGTGGGCTCACCCTCCTGTGGGCTCACTCTCCTGTGGGCTCACCCTCCTGTGGGCGTCACCCTCCTGTGGGCTCACAGGAATAACATCTCCATGATGCCAGTAATCTGATTTTTCTCTGATCCTGGTCCCTCAGATCATTTTCCAGTTTGTCATGTGCCTGAGCCACACTGGGGTTATGGCTCTGAATGCACTTTAAGGGCGTTTGTTGCTGAACACGTTGTAGTAACTGAAGAGAAGAGACAGAGTCCTGTCACATGACCTCCACAGACAGAGTCCTGTCACATGACCTCCACAGACAGAGTCCTGTCACATGACCTCCACAGACAGAGTCCTGTCACATGACCTCCACAGACAGAGTCCTGTCACATGACCTCCACAGACAGAGTCCTGTCACATGACCTCCACAGACAGAGTCCTGTCACATGACCTCCACAGACAGAGTCCTGTCACATGACCTCCACAGACAGAGTCCTGTCACATGACCTCCACACAGTGCATGTTCTCCTGGACCAGTGTTTGTGTGAATGAACTGTTCATGAATGAAAGTTTGAAACAATTGTGTTTTATTTCAGTTCATCATGAAGTTTCCTCCATCAGCCTCACCGCAGCTCCTCCAGCCACAAAGCCGCTGGACATAGCGAGTAAGAGCCCGACTGAAACATGCACGTTTTCATGTCATTCTTTCAAACGCTCCAAAAAAAGTTCACTGAAAACATTTTTATTCAAATCAGAAGATGTGAGAGGTGTCAGTGGAGAAGAGTTCAAATGGAGCTCTGACAGATAATGAGGTTCAGCATTTAAGGACTGTGGAGTTTAAAACTGTGACGTCCTCGAACTCTCGACCGTGAACCCGACCGACTCTCAACATGTTTCTGTTTCTATGTCAGTGATACATTTATACTGCTACTGCTACTGCTACTGCTACTGCTACTGCTGCTACTACTACTGCTACTGCTACTGCTACTGCTACTGCTACTGCTGCTACTACTACTGCTACTGCTACTACATTGCCATTACATTACATTACATTACTACTACTGCTACATTACATTATGCTATCGCATATTGCTATCATACATTACATACTGCATACATGCTATTACTACTATTACTGTTAATACTGCATTACTATCACATACATTATTGCATATCACATTGCTTATCATATCATTGCTACATTACATTACTGTTAATTGTTACATTGCTACTGTTAATATCATTACTACTACTGCTACTGTTACTGTTTACTGTTACTGCTATCATATCATACTGCTGTTAATTGATTACATTTCATCATTGTTACTGCTACCCACATTGCTATCACATGCTACATAAGCACGTTACTGTTGTTACATTACTGTTACTGTTATCGTTATCATCGTTACATTACATCATTACTGTTATCACATTATCACATTGCTAATACTATCACATGTTAATTGCTATCACATCAATTGTTACATTACTTGTTAATACATTGCTACTGTTACTGCTACATTAATACTACATTACATTGTTATCATCACATCATTACTACATACATTTACTGTTATCATACTGTTGCCATCATTCACTGTTATCACATATACATTGTTAATTACATTTATATACTGTTACATCAAGCATATTGTTACTAATACTGTTATTGTTATTGTTGCCATATCATTAAGTATTACATATTACACTGTTATTATCATATTGCTTATTATATCACATTACATTACATTACATTACATTATTACATCAATTACATCACATTACATTGTTATCATTACATACATTGTCAATATCATATCGTTAATTACATTGCTAATTACATGGTTAATTGCTAATTACTATCATTGTTAATTGCTATCATATCAATTGCTACATTACTACTGTTAATCGTTATACATTACTACCATCATCATCATACTGCTAATTGCTATCAAGTTGCTTACCATACATTACATTGTTATCAATACATTACTGCATTACACGTTATCATTGCTAATTAATATCACATCAAGTTACTGCTACCACTAATTGTTACACTACTACAACTGTTACTATCATCACTACCATCGCTATCAATACACTACCACCACTGTTACTGCTATCAAGGATTGCACACTGCATTACATACACATAATAATATTACATCATTAATACATTATCATGCTATTACTACTGCTATTACATTACATTGGTTAATACATTATCATACATTAATATCACATCATTACATCACATCACATCACATATATATATATAGTATAGTATATATATATATATAGTATATATATATATATATATATAGTATATATATATACAGTATATATATATATATATATATATATATATATATACATATATAGCATATATT
>CM060668.1:38490945-38495945 GCA_030686955.1 Odontamblyopus rebecca
GTTTTATGTGGTTAGTCCAGGTTTCACCTTTGAATTCACACCATGTTTTACTTCATATTTGCCTCTATTCCTGTATCTTAAAAGGAAAGTTTGGATTTTTTGTCATGAATCTGTATGTCCCCATTAGCAGTGTCGTGCATCAACACTGACTTACCTCCCGACAGCGTTTGGTGAGCCGAGTTCTTCCCCAGTTTCGGTGCTGACAAAAGTAGTCCGGCAAGTTGGCTGGGGTCATGAAAGGGTAATACATTTGCATCACAAAACGTGAACTATGAAAAAGTCAGACCTCATAATCGCTTGGTACTATTTTCTGTCCGCTCATATCACTCTCCGGTCATACCACTGTTGATGGGGAAGCCATAGAGATTCATGTCAAAGAAACCCAAACTAACCCTTTAACGTGTGGATTAAAAACTTTGAAAGGGTCTATACTTTTGCCTTGTGTCAACAGTCTGCTGGACTCAGTGGTTTGACAGGGACGACCCCTCTGGTAGCGGCGACTGGGAGACTCTTTTAAGCCTGCATCTCCAACACCCCGGAAAGATCTGCACCTCACCTCTGCAGATCGAAGCCCGGACCACCTTGGGCCAGCCAATGTCCTCCACTGGAGACGTCATAAGCAAGTGAGTCTCTGTGGAGCTACAAGAGTTCTGTCTGAAAACGCAGCGCATTACAGAGTTACTCAAATATGCATGAAGCGATTGAAATTCAACTGTGAGTAAGTTCAAGGTCCTTTAAGACACAAAATTGACTCTTGTGAGCTTTAAGACATGTAATTTTACCTCCTCAAAACAGACCTGAACTTGTGTTTTGTTTCATTCACACATGGTTGAGTAACACTTTATTATTAGTATGTACATCTCCAAAGCTCAAAATTCTCTGTTCCACGTAGGTTTCAAGTTATTACATTTAGTTCAGTAGAGATCGGCAATTCCAGGGCTGAAATGATCCAAATGATTCAGTGAAGGTGTATGGAGTTTAAAAACACAGTGGAGCATTTTCAGTTTGAGGGAAGAACTCAGCCTAAATCTGCAGAGTTTGGGTGTTAAACATGTGTGAATAAAACAAAGCACAACTGCAGGTCTGCTTGTGATGAGGAAACTGCATTAGAACAATAGCCTAATACAATGCCTGGCCAAAAAAAAGTGGATTTAACTAAGCAAACAAGTAGAAGGTTGCTGCAGTTGGTCAGGTCCAGGTTCAGCAGCAGTGTGTGCTTTGGAGTAAATGAATGCAATACTGGATAGATATAAATCTTGTGACATTGGCGAATCTTATCGAAACAATGCCACAGCGAATGCATTCATGTTACACCAAGATCTTGCACTGATGCTGTGTAAAGCCTTCTCCAGCACATCCCAAAGATTCTCACTGGGGTTCAGGTCTGGACTCTGTGGAGGCCGATCCATGTGTGAAAGTGATGTCTCCTGCTCCCTGAACCGCTCTGTCACTGTTTGAGCCTGATGAATCCTGGCATTGTCATCTTGGAATATGCCCGTACCGCCAGGGAAGAACAAATCCACTGATGAAATAACCTGGTCCTTCAGTATATTCAGGTTCAGCTGACCTCATTCTTTGAGCACACACTGCTTTTTTTGGCCAGGCAGTGTATTAGCCCTTTAAAGATGAGGGAATACTGTTATAACATGGTTAAAGGAGCTCTGTGTTTCTGGAGGAGGCACATCACCTGCACAATTCCATGGAAACAGAAAGTTAAAAGCATACTTCGGAACATTCTCCATAGAGTTGTGTTTTATGCCAAGTTATTAAATGTGATGTCTCTTCTGGGTCCAAACTAAAACTAAAACAAAAACAGAGCTAGAACAGCTCTATGGGAACATTTGTATGTGATTTGTATGTGTGTGCAAGCCTGAAGTATAGTCATATTTTTCAGTGCAATAAGAACATAACAAATGTATTTTGGGGTCAGGTCACACAATGCACCAAAAGAGCTCAAAAAAGTTGATTTTACATAAAATTTAAACTTTTTAAATTAATAAGCTACAATTACAATTTGGTCCCCGAGTCTGTAAATAAAGTTGTATAATATTAGTATATTTCAGGAAACATGCACAGACATTATATAGAACATGCACAGACATTATATAGAACACCACAAGAGAGTAAGGAGTAAACCCATCACAGTACTTCCTCTTGTGTTTCCAGGTGTGACACAGTGACAGGATTCATCTGTAAAAACTCTGATCAGAAAAAAGGCCTGTGCTCAGACTATGAAGTTCGCTTCAGATGTCCTCTTGAGTTCTGTGCTCCTCCTCCACGTAAGTACCACAGTCACAGTTGGGAGCAATTCTTTGATATATATATATATATATATATATATATATATATATATATATATATATATATATATATATATATATATATATATATATATATATATATATATATATATATATATATCCATCCATCCATCCATCTTCTCCCGCTTAATCCAGCTGGGTCGTGGGGGCAGTTTGCTGCCCAATACTCATAGCCCCTGACCCCCTATGAACCCCTCTGCAGGTGGAGCCCACAGGAGGGTGGACGTCATGGTCCTTGATGTTAGTTCATAGGGATGCGGGCATGTTTTGGGTTGATGGGGTGTATATATATAAAAAAAACGCATTTCTCACCTGCCACGGTGGTTGGTCTCTCACCCTCATCAGCCCAGGTCCTCTACCAGAGGCCTGGGAGCTTGAGAGTTCTGCGCAGTATCTTTGCTGTTCCCAGTACTGCACTTTTCTGGACTGAGATGTCTGTTGTCCTTCCTGGGATCTGCTGCAACCACTCATCCAGTTTGGGGGTCACATAACCCCGATGCACAGTGGCTGGAGGCTCTGAGAGCAGACCACAGCAACCTCCCTGAACAGAATCCAGTTACCATCTCAGTGGCAGACATCCAGGAAAGAGTCTCAGGCATGAGAAGTTGGACAGCACCAGGCCCTGACATGATCCACGCATACTGGCTAAAGAAGCTCACTGCTCTCCATGAGCGCCTAGCAGCACAAATGAACCAGCTGCTAAGGGATGGGACTCACCCTGAATGGCTAAACTAAGGGCGTACGATCCTGATCCAATCGGCCAATAACCTGCCACAACGTGGAAGCTCATGTCAGGCATCATCGCGGTTAAGATAAGCGGCACATGGATCAATACATGAGCGCAGCACAGAAGGGCATCGGCAAAAACACCAGGGGAGCCAAACACCAACTCCTGGTTGACCGAACAGTCGCTCGTGACTGCAGAACCCGTCAGACCAACCTGTGCACTGCCTGGATTGATTACAAGAAAGCCTATGACTCAATGCCACACACATGGATCACTGATGCCTGGAGCTGTACAATATCAACAGGACTCTAAGGGCTTCATTGCAAACTCGATGTGGTTGTGGAAAACCACCCTTGAAGCCAATGGCAAGACACTTGCACAAGTGACCATCAAATGTGGCATATACCAAGGAGATGCACTGTCCCCACTGCTGTTCTGCATAGGTCTGAACCCCCTCAGCCAAATAATTGACCACACTGGCTATGGATACAGACTCAGAAACGGGGCCACCATCAGTCACCTCCTCTACATGGACGACATCAAGCTGTACGCTAAGAGTGAGCGAGACATCGACTCACTGATCCACACCACCAGGATCTACAGCACAGACATTGGAATGTCATTCGGGCTCGAGAAGTGTAGTAGGATGGTGACAAAGAGAGGGAAGGTAGTCCACACAGAGGGGGTCTCACTCCCAGAGGGAACAATAACAGACACTGAGGACAGTTACAAGTACCTTGGTATCCCACAGGCAAATGGCTCCTTGACGAGGCAACAAGGAAAGCGGCGACAGCCAAATACCTGCAAAGAGTACGGCAGGTCCTAAGAAGCTCAATGGAAGAACAAGGCACAGGCAATAAACAGCTACGCCCTGCCAGTGATCAGATACCCAGCAGGAATCATAAGCTGGCCAAAGGAGGAGATACAGACCACAGATGTTAAGACACGAAAGCTCCTGACCTGCAGGAGGGTTCATCCCAAGTCCAGCACCCTGAGACTGTCCACGAGCCGGAAGGAAGGAGGCCGAGGACTAGTGAGTGTGGGAACCACTGTCCAGGATGAAACATCCAAGCTCCACAAGTACATCAGTGACAAGGCCCAGACTGATGACGCTCAGAGAATGTCTCAGACAGTGGGGCAGAGGAAGAGGTGCTGGAGGGACCATCATGGCAGGACAAACCCCTACACGGGGCGAACCACCGGAACATAACTGAAGTGGCTGATATCAAGAAATCCTACCAATGGCTGGAGAGGGCTGGTCTGAAGGACACACAGAGGCTCATCCTGGAGCACAGGAGCCTTGAGCACCCGAGCAATAGAGGCCCAGATCTACCACACCAGACAAGACCCAAGGTGTAGGTTGTGCAAAGAAGTGCCTGAGACAGTCCAGCACATAACTGCAGGGTGTAAGATGCTGCAGGGAAACATGGAGCGACATAACCAAGTAGCGGGCATAGTGTACAGAAACATCTGTGCAGAGTACGGGCTGGAAACCCCAGGATCAAGGTGGGAAACACCTCCAAAGGTTGTGGAGAATGAGCCAAGATCCTGTGGGACTTCCAGATACAGACTGACAGAATGGTGATGAACCAACCAGACATCGTGGTTCTGGATAAGTGAGAGAACAAAGCCGTGGTGGTGACATTGCAATACCGAGCGATGGCAATGTCAGGAAAAAGGAACATGAGAAACTAGAGAAATACCAGGGGCTCAAAGAAGAGCTGGAGAGGCCTGAAGGTGAAAGCATCGGTGGTGCCTGTGGTGATCGGAGCACTCGGGGCCGTGACCCCCAAACTAGAGGAGTGGCTACAGCAGATCCCAGGAAGGACAACAGAAATCTGAGTCCAGAAAAGTGCAGTACTGGAACAGCAAAGATACTGAAGAACTCTCAAGCTCCCAGGACTCTGGTAGAACCCGAGCTGATGAGGGTGAGAGACCAACCACCGTGGAAG
>CM060668.1:38500945-38525945 GCA_030686955.1 Odontamblyopus rebecca
GGACTCAGTCTTGTCACGGACTCGGGGTCTGAATACTGAGGGCATCATATTTCATTACGGCCGCTGCTGTCGGCATTAAACTTGTACTGGTGTGTGGGACCTGTGCGCTGGAGCCTGTGGACACTGCGGCACCGCCAGCGCGCGGCTCGTCCACAGCTCCACCCTCACAATACTAATTTTATGTCCGTGTCCGCACAGAGCAGAGCTACAGCACAGAGCAGGTGATATGTGGGCTGAAGTTTGCCTAAGAAAATGCCAAATAAATCTGTTTGTCACAATGTGCGTTTGGTTTGGTAAATGTGCAGCGGCTAAAAACCACTGTAAAACCACTAAGAGAAAGTAACTCCAGTTAGGAATTAAAAAAACAGGTTTAAAAATCCTGCCTTCGTTTTTCACTTTGAAGCAGTTTTGTGTAAAGTGCCAGTGGAAGTTCTGTTAAAGAAGAGGTTCTCAAACTGTGGTGTAGGTCCAAAAAGGGCCACAGAGTGTTTCAGTGCAGTACAGTTTGTTTGGCTTATTTTAAGTCTAAATATTAATCAGATAAAATGAAGATATATTTATAAAAACATTGTGATCATGAGGAAAAGTACAGTCATAATTCTTTTGTTTTCTGTATTAAATTCAGTGTTGGTGTTGTATGTGCAAGTTTTGCTAATAATCGTTCAAAATGAAAACCTATTTGTGCCCCCATTTTTTTTTCTGTGCTCCTAAAATTTTTGACTTAGGGGCACGTGTGCCCCTGACAGAAAAAGTGAGTGTAGAGCCCTGCTTGAACCGTAGCCTAACTGTGCCCTCCCCTCTGTGTCCTTGTGACCCACAGAATGCTACACAAACTGGTTTGACCGGGACGACCCCTCTGGCACTGGGGACTGGGAGACTCTATTTGCCCTCCGTGCGGAGTTCCCAGGACTCATCTGCCCTGCACCTCTGCAGATCCAAGTGCAGACAATCACTGGGTACAGCGTGGCCGCCACTGGGAACATCATCACCGCGTGAGTGTTTGTACTGGAACTAAAAGCTAAATCCACCTCTTTTGCCACAAAACTGTAGCTGGTGTTTTAAGAGCATTTTTAATGTCTACTGTTCCTAGTCATTTTGTGGCCAATTTTAGTGCAAACTGGGTAAAATTTCTGATTGAAAACATCTTAATCTAAGTTGCCTTCAATGGCCTACGCAGTTTAGGTGTTTAGTCTCTCTTCAGATATAATATCACTCAGTGAAAGTGTTTTCGTGTTTTCAGAGCGGATGTGGCGACTGGTTTCATCTGTCAGAACTCGGCTCAGCCCTCAGGCCTGTGTCATGATTTCAAAGTGCGCTTTGTGTGTCCAGTGGACTTCTGCCTACAAAAAGGTGACTGCAGTGACAGGGATGGCCTCTAGGGGGAAACAAAACAGAGGAACACACTTGGTATTTTAAGGGAGCACTCTGTAACTTTTCTGGTAAGAGTCAGCACCTGACTGCATCCATGGAGATATGCTAGGGAGATTGCACAACTTGAAATGTACCACTGTATGGCATTAAACTTGCTTATAATTTAATTATTTATGAATATGTAGAGAGAAGTGTTTGGACTGGTGAGATACCCACATCAAGTGTTCCACTGTGTTTTTAAACTCCACATACCTTTCACTGTAATCATTTGGATCATTTCAGGCCTGGAATCGCCAATCTTTGCTGAACCAAAGGTAGAACAGAGCATTTTGAGCTTTGGAGATGTAAATAGACTAATAATAAATTACTCAAACATGTGTGAATGAAACAAAACACAACTCCAGGTAGGTTTCTGAAGAGAAAACAGCATTAGAACAGGGTTAAAAGAGCTTAATATTATAGGACTTCTAAACCAAAGTTTGCTTTCTTGGCTTGTAACGCTTCTACCAGTCAAATTTAAATATTTGTTAAGACATTTTGCTTTTTTTCTAGAGCTTTCAGTGAGAGCCGTTCCAGATTGACATATGTGTACAGTACTGTATCAATCTGAGCCACAGCGTGAATCCTAAATCTCGTCTCTCCCCCTCAGTTTGCTGGACACAGTGGTACGACAGAGATGACCCTTCTGGCACTGGAGACTGGGAGCTTCTGTCTTACCTGAGGAAAAATCATCCAGACGAGATCTGTGAAACTCCTCTGTACATCGATGTGAGGACTGTGGACACCAACCAGCCCATCACGGCTACAGGACAGACCCCGTACATGTAAGACACACTCAAACATCTGCACACTGCCTACATCCCTGCTCCAAATGTAGATAAACCAAAACTTTGTCGCTTTTTCAACCTCAACATTCCCAGTCTCCACTCACATGTTATGTTCTGCACCATAATGTCTTTCCACTGTTCATATCATGTACTTAAAGGACACTTTCCTGCCCTTTTCAATTTGGCTGTGTTTGGTGCACTGAAAAAAGTATTAAAAACATACGTCCTTACTCTGAACAGGCTTGCATCTCCACAAACCTGACTCTGTTTATTTCCATGGTAATGTTGTTCCTTTGGCTAGAATCATGCAGACAACGTGGTACATCCAGAACGTGACATGCGTTACGTCGTGTGAAACATCTGTAAACCCTGATGTAGACACCGAGGCCACAGCTCAGACTCTAACACCATTTAAAGTGGCGGGTTCTGGAGTAGGTAGCGGACCCTCCACAGAAAAGTGCACCTTTACCCGTGTTTCAGAATAATGAAATAATGACATAATGTATAATGTAACTTTTCTGGTTAAATGCTTTTCTCCATGGAGATGTTGTTGCTTTGCCTGGAATGTTCCACAGTACGGCATTAAACCTTTCTGTCTTCATGGAGACCAAACCAGACCGAGTTACAGGTCAGATCTGTGGCAAGGCGACACCGCTCACAGTCAGAATGCCTGTTTCTATGGGTATTTTTGAGCTATAAAACCACCTGTAATTGAATAAATGTAAGGTAGAGCTGTTTAATGTCACACTGTGGAACATTCCACAGTGTGACAGAGCAATGGCATATCCATGAAAACAAGCAGGTTACGGACCCCGAACCAAAAAGTTCCGCACTGATCTTTTGTGTTTCTCTGTTGCAGCTACAGTCCCACTCAAGGATTCGCCTGTATTAACAAGGAGCAGAGGGACCGGCGCTGCAGAGACTACAAAGTGCGCTTCGGATGTCCCTGTAAATGCATCGTGGACATAGACTAGGTCCACATGTCAATCACAACACATTTAAAGCCACATGACGGAACTTTTAAGTCAAAAAACAAATGTAAAAGCTTTTTGTTTACATTTTGGTGTTTTTACTGAGCTGAACGGGCAGAATTCGTCCTCACTGTGAGCTTGCATCTCCAAAACCGGACTTTTCCTGCTTGTTTCCATGGAAATGCTATTCCTTTGGCTATAATCTTCCATAGTAAGGCATAACTGTATATATCTCCATGGAGAATGTTCCACAGGGTTTAACTGATGCACCACTCCCAGAAATGTTTGCAAACACATACGACTTGATTTAAGTGAACTGTTGTAGAGAAAGCTGGAGTTTCCTTTGGTTTGAGATAATCAGTCAAATGAAATGTTTTGCTGAAATCATTTAATAAAAATGTCTTGTGTTTATACAGTGTGTGCTTGTGTACGGGTTTATTCTGTTATGTTTTACACGATTGTATTAGCAGTAAGAAATCATACACAATACAAATGGGCTATAAGAGAGTGTCAGAATAGTTCAGCTCAGAGAGGGAAGTGACAGAGTTGAAAACACAAAAGCAGGAGGCTGTAGTATGGTGCAGGGTGTGAAGTGTACTGAGGGATTCACAGTGAATATTTACAATATGTACAGAGCAAAAAATGTCAACCCATCGCTTTGTAGATGTTTCATTGCTCAGTTCACCTAACCCTAACCCTAGCAGAGTGTCGGGAGGCCACTGTGCCTCCTCCTACCACACTGCAGAACATGGCCGGTTATTTTTCCTTAGGCTTGTGCCTTGGGCAGCTCGTGGTCGAGTTCAGCGGACCGTAGAATGGATAGAGCGAACAAATGGGTGATGGGTCAGCAAATGACCGCTGAATGTATTGAACCCCAGAGAGGATGGATGGAACCTGACCTGCATGGGACAGGACCGATAATCAGTAACATCACTATATATCATTTCAGTTCAAGGCAATATAAGCCATATTAAAGAGTACATAATCACAAATTCACATCAAATTACTGCACCATAAACCATAATCATCCTGCTTTAGACAAGGTCCACGCAGCGTCTGCAACAAGACACAGTCCACGCGCGGTGTCCACACCGAACAAGAGGAAATGTGGCGCCGTGCGGCAGCAGGTGCAGTGTGCGGCACACTAGATATATACTTGGCCGCAGTGGTTTATGGGAAGGTTTTCGGACCATGAGTGAGGAAGTCATGTTCAAGATATAGTTCTACCCCCGGGCACCGTGCCATGGGCCCATGTGGATAATTTGGTTTTATGTATCACTGTATCTAGAGTGCGCCATCTATTGGGAAACGCCAGAATTGCAGGGAAAATAAAACTAATACATTTTATTGCAGTTCATTCATGTTTGGCGGCCGGATTAAAAAGGCTAACGGGCTGTCTGTGGCCCCCGGGCCGTAGTTTGCCCACCCCTCTTTTAGACAGTGGAGGATTTTATCCCCCATCGCCGATTTTTGCGCTCGGCGCCCCCTAGTGGAGCGGCGCCCTTAGCATTTGCCTATGTTGCCTAATGGGGAAGCCGGCCCTGGTCCTCGGTGCCAGGCTGAGGTGTTGTCCTCCTCCTGAACCTAAGTTAATCATATTAACTACAGTTAAAGAAGAGTACTGCAGTTTGGCATACAGTGCACTGTTACATACATTGATGAAAACTGTATTTCATCCGAAATATTATATCAGGTAAAATATAAATATAAATATAGTGATGGTGTTACTAATTTTAACGTTAGTGTTCTAGGGTTAAGATAAATTTAACACAAGAATAAGCCAATGACTAATCACGTTTTTATGTGGCAGAATTTTTTGGTGGGTTACGCCTACCAACAATTACACAGTGCACACTTAGACCCTGTGGGAACACGTCTCCTTTGCACTGTTGTGTCAAAATGCTGAGCTAATCTTGTTCAGGACCACCGTACCGACCGGAGCTGGAGGCTTCTGCATGCTCCCAGAGGAGCAGAGGAAACCCACCCAGAGACAAGGAGAACATGCAAACCGGAGTGACCAGGGAATCAAATATAGAACCTTTTTGCTGTGAGGCGTGTGTGCTAGCCTCTGTGTTGCTGTTTAGTTTCATAATCTCATAAAGGTGCAAATGATCTTTCTTACATTTATTGCATTTAACACTTAGTACTTTGCCTCTCCACAGATCTGACCTGTATCTGAGCCTGATCATCTTGTCTTGTCGTTGTATAAGTTGACAGACAGGTTTAATGCTACACTGCGGAACAACAATAGAATGAACAACATAATCTTGAGTCATCATGAAAGTCACAGTGGACCTGTAAATAGTTTCACTGTAACAGGAAAACATGTTCTGATTCTGATTACTCATCTCTAATAAAGTCTTTGTTTCTTAATGATATGTTTCTAACCACTAATTAGGTCAAATCAATTAGACGGGGCATATCTGAGTTAGGAGTGCTCTGGGTGTGGTGACGGACTGCACCAAGACAGGACAACTGTAAACTATTATAATAATACAAGTACAAATAATCCACTCACACAAGCTGATCTACTGTCCTCTTTTTACATTCACAGGCCTTTTAGCCACAGCCAAAGGAGAACGTTAAAAAGTAATAGATCATAAGATTCTGTGGAACATTTGAGAACATGTCCATGGCTCAAGGTTAGAGCAGTGGTCCCTGTCCTGAAGGTCAGAGGGGTTATTCCCGTTTGGACCGAGTTCTGTTGCTGTGGAGGAATACTGATGTCAGCCTGTTATATAGAGCATGATTACCTAAAAGAAAACACAGACATGGGCATTATGAGGATCGGCCATGCGGGATTATGAAGAGTAAAACAAACATACACACCTTAGCACGTAAGCCCAGTTTACATAGGTTTGGTTTGGAGCAGATGAGTCTAAAGTGAAGCACATGGCTCTGCTGGAGGCTCTGGCCCTGGAGAATTCAGTGTGGAATCACTTTAGCTAAAGCCTGGCTACACAAGGAATGAGATGATTGGCCAAAAGACAGAATGCAGACTCCAGACAGAAGAGAACAGAACATACTCATTCTCATCAAACGCTGACTTGATCCAGTGAGGACAACACAAAGCCACAATGTCCAATGCTCGGCTCAAGATCCAACCTGTGATATTTACAGTGAACATCCCACACACAGAGTGAACTGTGCCCATGGAGAAGAGCCTAGAGCAGCTGTACTCAATTACAAACTCAAAAGCTCCACTTACCAAATTTACAGAGTTTCCAGGGTCCGAAAAAGTGACGGTGGATTTTCAAACTTAGAACTTCTAACAAAAAATGTAGTAAATCCACATGGAACATTTGAACATTAAGTATTTTGTGTTCTGTCCGAATCAGTGTGAAAAACTAAAGGCCAAATTAAGGCCAATTTTTGGTTCTGCGTCAAAACTGTGTCGACCGCTGCACCCATGGGTGTAAAATAAGATTTTATTACAGTTCTCTGCCTGCAATTTTCTAACTATGCGTCAAAACAAGACAGACAATAAAGACTGGGACTGGTTTTAGACCTGGTTTAGACCTGGTTTAGTCCTGTTTAAGACCAGGACTAAAACCAGGTCTAAACCAGGAGTAAACCAGGTCTTAACCAGATCTCAACCAGGACTAAACCAGGTCTAAAACTAAACCAGGACTAAAATCGGGACTCAAACCAGGTCTAAACCAGGACTCAAACCAGGTCTAAACCAGGACTAAACCAGGTCTATAACAGGACTAAAACCAGGATTTAACCAGGATTTAACCATGCCACGCCTCCTCCGGCTGCACGCAATGCACGTCCTCCTCCGGCCGGACGTAACGCCCCTCCTCCTGAAAAGAGCGGAATGGCGGGATGTTGAAAAAAAAGCTAATGTGCCGCCACTCCGACCACGGGGGAAAGTCATGTGGGAGTGCAGGACGTTTGATAACAAATGGACACACGACACTCCGACAATTAGACGTCACTGTCGGAGTGGCAGCTGTAACCGGTCAGGCGGGGATGGAGAACACAGCAAAGCACAGGCCAGTGAAATACTGCATGGATCTGGAACACCAGCACCCCATGAACTAACATCAAGGACCATGACGTCCACCCTCCTGTGGCTCCACCTGCAGAGGGGTTCATAGGGGGTCAGGGGCTGTGAGGATTGGGCAGCAAACTGCCCCCACGACCCAGCCGGATTAAGCGGGAGAAGATGGATGGATCTGGAACGTTATGAAAAAAAAGCTAGAGAGAGAGATTTTTGTGTCGGTCCGGATGTCATTGCGTTTGGGTCCAGATCTGGACCGGAGTCCACCAACTGAGTACCTCTGGACTAGGGTGTGGCCACACACAGAGTGAACTGTGCCCATGGAGAAGAGACTAGAGTGTGGCCACACACAGAGTGAACTGTGCCCATGGAGAAGAGACTAGGGTGTGGCCACACACAGAGTGAACTGTGCCCATGGAGAAGAGACTAGAGTGTGGCCACACACAGAGTGAACTGTGCCCATGGAGAAGAGACTAGGGTGTGGCCACACACAGAGTGAACTGTGCCCATGGAGAAGAGACTAGAGTGTGGCCACACACAGAGTGAACTGTGCCCATGGAGAAGAGACTAGAGTGTGGCCACATACAGAGTGAACTGTGCCCATGGAGAAGAGACTAGGGTGTGGCCACACACAGAGTGAACTGTGCCCATGGAGAAGAGACTAGAGTGTGGCCACATACAGAGTGAACTGTGCCCATGGAGAAGAGACTAGGGTGTGGCCACACACAGAGTGAACTGTGCCCATGGAGAAGAGACTAGAGTGTGGCCACACACAGAGTGAACTGTGCCCATGGAGAAGAGACTAGGGTGTGGCCACATACAGAGTGAACTGTGCGCATGGAGAAGAGACTAGAGTGTGGCCACACACAGAGTGAACTGTGCCCATGGAGAAGAGACTAGAGTGTGGCCACACACAGAGTGAACTGTGCCCATGGAGAAGAGACTAGAGTGTGGCCACATACAGAGTGAACTGTGCCCATGGAGAAGAGACTAGGGTGTGGCCACACACAGAGTGAACTGTGCCCATGGAGAAGAGACTAGGGTGTGGCCACACACAGAGTGAACTGTGCCCATGGAGAAGAGACTAGAGTGTGGCCACATACAGAGTGAACTGTGCCCATGGAGAAGAGACTAGGGTGTGGCCACATACAGAGTGAACTGTGCCCATGGAGAAGAGACTAGAGTGTGGCCACATACAGAGTGAACTGTGCCCATGGAGAAGAGACTAGGGTGTGGCCACACACAGAGTGAACTGTGCCCATGGAGAAGAGACTAGGGTGTGGCCACACACAGAGTGAACTGTGCCCATGGAGAAGAGACTAGGGTGTGGCCACACACAGAGTGAACTGTGCCCATGGAGAAGAGACTAGAGTGTGGCCACATACAGAGTGAACTGTGCCCATGGAGAAGAGACTAGAGTGTGGCCACATACAGAGTGAACTGTGCCCATGGAGAAGAGACTAGAGTGTGGCCACATACAGAGTGAACTGTGCCCATGGAGAAGAGACTAGGGTGTGGCCACACACAGAGTGAACTGTGCCCATGGAGAAGAGACTAGGGTGTGGCCACACACAGAGTGAACTGTGCCCATGGAGAAGAGACTAGGGTGTGGCCACACACAGAGTGAACTGTGCCCATGGAGAAGAGACTAGAGTGTGGCCACATACAGAGTGAACTGTGCCCATGGAGAAGAGACTAGGGTGTGGCCACACACAGAGTGAACTGTGCCCATGGAGAAGAGACTAGGGTGTGGCCACACACAGAGTGAACTGTGCCCATGGAGAAGAGACTAGGGTGTGGCCACACACAGAGTGAACTGTGCCCATGGAGAAGAGACTAGAGTGTGGCCACATACAGAGTGAACTGTGCCCATGGAGAAGAGACTAGGGTGTGGCCACACACAGGGTGCAGGATGAGAAATGTAACAACTCCAGTCCTGAGTGTGTGGAGGAAAATCACTCCTGTCTACTCATGCCTGCTCCTGCCCTGCACCTGCCTTCTCCTGCCCTGCATCTGTCCTGCTCTGGCCCTACACCTGCCTTCTCCTGCCCTGCGCCTGCCTTCTCCTGCCCTGCACCTACCTTCTCCTGCCCTGGACCTGCCTTCTCCTGCCCTGCACCTGTCGGCTCCTGACCTGCTCCTGTCTCCACCTTTCCTGAGCCTGTCCTGCACCTGCCTTGCTCCTGTCTTGCCCTGCTCCTCCTATTTTTAAGCAATAAAGATCAATTCCCACTCAGGCTAAGTCACTGTGTCCTTAGGCAAGACACTTCACCCTCCTTACTGACTATGAATGCAGTGTTACAGTGCATCATGTGGCTCTTTTGTCTCTTTATTGCACAAGCTGATAGTTCTCAAATAGAGCAGATGTACCTGTACCTGAGTGGGTGTCACCTGTATGTGGGTGGGTGTCACCTGTATGTGGGTGAGTGTCACCTGTATGTGGGTGTCACCTGTATGTAGGTGAGTGTCACCTGTATGTGAGTGGGTGTCACCTGTATGTGGGTGGGTGTCACCTGTATGTAGGTGGGTGTCACCTGTATGTAGGTGAGTGTCACCTGTATGTGGGTGTCACCTGTATGTAGGTGAGTGTCACCTGTATGTGAGTGGGTGTCACCTGTATGTGGGTGGGTGTCACCTGTATGTGAGTGGGTGTCACCTGTATGTAGGTGGGTGTCACCTGTATGTGGGTGGGTGTCACCTGTTCGGTACCTGTGTGGGTGTCACCTGTATGTAGGTGGGTGTCACCTGTTCTGTACCTGAGTGGGTGTCACCTGTAGGTGGGTGGGTGTCACCTGTATGTAGGTGGGTGTCACCTGTATGTAGGTGAGTGTCACCTGTATGTGGGTGGGTGTCACCTGTATGTGGGTGGGTGTCACCTGTATGTAGGTGGGTGTCACCTGTATGTAGGTGGGTGTCACCTGTATGTAGGTGAGTGTCACCTGTATGTGGGTGGGTGTCACCTGTATGTAGGTGGGTGTCACCTGTATGTAGGTGGGTGTCACCTGTATGTGGGTGGGTGTCACCTGTGCACACAACAACATCATGATAACATCAATATAACAAGACACAGTTTTAAAACATTATTAAACATTTTCAAACCAACTGAACTCACCTGAGGAAATGGAACAACACTCCTGAATCTGTGGAGGTGAATTGCTCCTGTCGGTTCCTGCCTGTACTATGTTTATTGTTGTTTTTTGTGATGTCCTGTTGTGTGTGGTTTTAATGCTTGTGATGCTGTGTTTTATATTCTGTGTGTTCTTGTTGATGCTTTCAGGCGTGTGCACAGGCTGATGGTTTAGTTATTACAGGTGATTTTAATGTGGATCATGTGTGTGACAGAAACACTAAAGAGCTCTGTCCTTGAAACCTTTGGTCTGACTCAGTATGTCAGCGAGCTCACCCACCACTGAGTCAAGGCACAGAAAAGGGAGTCCCGGAGGCCGAGCGGGACTGGTGCAAGTCATATCTGCAGGTTCACTGTGAGATTTACTGAGAACAATGCACATGTACAACCACAGTTTGGGTAGAACGAGGAAGAGGCATTTTTCAACACTGTTGGAAATTGCAGTAACAACTCTCCTTTTTACAGCAGTGAACAGATGAACAAACCCTCCAGCTGCACTGCCACTTCTAAGTGCAGTGAGTTTGCAGCATTCTTTAATGACAAGTTTTAGGGCATTAAAATGCCATCAGTTCCACAATGCAAATAACAACCCAGTTGCTCACATACTTGACATGTGACTTCAATCTGGAACATTTCTGAGAGCCTTGACGCCACCTTGACGCAAACCACTCACACATCTTGTCCAAAGATCCAAGCATTTTGGTTGGATTTTAACAAACTGCTTCAAAAAGTCCTGGGATATGCCGTTCCCAATGACTGCACCGTTATGTACCTGGGAAACATGGCAGATAAAGTACAAAAGGAGGACCTCTATCTGACATTCTGCTGACAGCAGCTAGGAAGGCAATTACAAAACTCTGGCTTAACCCGGTTGCTCCAAATCAACAACAATGGATAAACTGAAGGTCTCAAAATGTATGAAACTCTGGGGAAAGTGGATTACAGTTATGAGCAATAGAGATCAACCTTATACATAACACCAGTGGTTTGGGGCATTTTTCTGTCCTTTTAAATCAGTGATCTTCAGCCTTGTTTGTGGGGTGGCTATTATTGAGACATCTACAAAATTATTAGGATAAAGCTGAACCAATTTGATCGAAAATGGGGTAAACTACAGTCACATTGCATGGTGAAAATGAACATTTTTAAACTGACACTTTGTTTTGAGAAACTAATGGGAGTCTGTCTCGCAGTCTCTCAAAGCACTGGCTGAGGATCGCTGCTCTGTTAACATTAAAATGATAATTGTTGGTCACCATATACATTTCTTGGCGCTGGTGGTACTCCTCCTCCAAATGCCTCAAGTTTCCTATTGTTTTATATTGTTCCTGACCCATCTCAAATCTGCTTTTTTTGGCAATGTCCTTGAAAAAGCTGTTTACCAGCAGCTTACTTCACTAACTTTCTCCGAATGAACAACACCTTGGATGTTTTCCAGTCGGGTTTTAGAGCCACAGCACTGAGACGCTCTGATCAAGGTGACAAACAACATCCACCTGATCACTGATGCAGGAAAAGTCTCTGGGAGGGCATCTGAGGTACTGCACTAAACTGGGTCAAGTCCTATCTAGAAGACAGGAAGTATTTTGTTGAAATTGGAAACTGGCCTCAGATCAAATGGCCCTGACCTGTGGGGGCCCAGTGTCTAAAGGTGATTTATTGTACAATGAGCTGGTATTTCTCATACAAATGGATGAATAACTGTACCTGGGCGGGTGTCACCTGTACCTGGGCGGGTGTCACCTGTACCTGGGTGGGTGTCACTATTATTGGAGCTGGTAGAGCTCAACTGTACTTGAAATGGAAGATAAGATGAGATAAGATCACGCCTTGTTGGCGTGATGACAAATGTGCTCTTTGTCATATCACCAAACATGGCTCACCTTTCCTGTTGTTTATTTGAGAGTTTTCTTATGTTCTTTGGCCTCATTTCACAACAATAGGCATTGTCATAGGTTGAAGAATGGGTTAAAATAAGGAACTGTATGTAAGATTTTTATTTTAAATTCCATAAACATGAATTTGATGAATATGAGGTGAACATGTTCAAAGCAAATCTAGATTTCCTGCTTACAATTCTAATGCTGATTTATTCTTAGTTACATTGGGCATGATGGAGAAGTTGTTTATGTTATAATTTTAGTTTTGGTTCTCGACTATTATCCAACCAGAAAGCAGAATGAGCCTGATAAAACCATCAGTGCAGCAGCATCTTCACAGTCCGCCAGTTTACCTTACAGACAGCTGGAACTGTTGGTCTGCCAGACATAACCGAAAGCTGCCCAAATGAATAGGGAATTTACCAAAGGAAAAAAGGAAGAATACAATGACACCTAGATGAACCAGGGCATTTTCTCAGTTACTTTTGCCAACAGGAAGTCATCATCCGCAAGTTTCCAAACATCTTCTGGGTTTGTGACATAAGGGTGAACAGAGCCCATGGACTGTCTATCTTCACCTTATTCCAGAAGTTGCTCCACCATTGTCATTGAGGCTGTGTTATTTTGCATGGGGATGCCTTTCTACAGCTAACTTATATATGGACCAGAAAGCCTCCTGGAGAAGCCTGCCGGAGAAGCATTGGACATTTTACACAAATACACCTACATCTGTAAGATCCCTCAGTCGTCCAGGCAGGTCCATAGCTAATGTGAAATTCAACTCTGGACAAACGTTTTTGATAGAAAAAAATAAACAAACAAAAATAAAACTTTGGTCCAGTTGACGGAATTGAATTTTGCTTTTGCTACACTTTTGCCACTTACCTGAAGAACCACACAACAAAGCATGTTTCAGTCACATTTATAGGGTGACCAGACGCCTCTATTTCACCAGGACAGTCCCAGTTTTGAGCCCCGTGTCCCCTGTCCCAGCAGATTTATACAGAACCACTGATTTGTCCCAATTTTATACAAGAAATGTCCCAGGTGTCTCTATTTAGGACCAATTTGTTCTAAACCAGGACTAAACTAAGACTAAAGTAAGAATAAAACAGGACTAAACTGAGACTAAACTGAGACTAAACCAGGACTACATCAGGTCTAAACCAGAACTAAAACAGGACTAAACTAAGACTAAAACAGGACTAAATTAGGTCTAAACTAATCTTAAACCAGGACTAAACTTCGACTGAACCAGGACTATATCAGGCCTAAACCAGGTCTATCCATCCATCCATCTTCTCCCGCTTAATCCGGCTGGGGCAGTTTACTGCCCAATCCTCATAGCACCTGACCCCCTATGAACCCCTCTGCAGGTGGAGCCACAGGAGGGTGGACAACATGGTCCTTGATGTTAGTTCAGGTGCTGCATGTTTTGGGTTGATGGGGGAAACCGGAGCACCCGGAGGAAACCCATCCAGACACGGGGAGAACATGCAAACTTCACACAGAAAGGCCCGGGCGACCCGGGGATCGAACCTTCTTGCTGTGAGGCCTGAGTGTTGCCACTCAGCCACCGTGCCGCTAAACCAGGTCTAAACTAATCTTAAACCAGGACTAAACTAAGACTAAACCAAGAATGCATCAGGTCTAAACCAGGACTAAAACAGGACTATCACAATTTTTTAAACTAATCTAATCATTGCAGTGTCAGAACTCCATCAGATCATGACTGACATAAGAATCTTACACACTCTTTTCACTATTTTATTCATACCAAACATCCCAACCCGGGTGTGTCCCATTCACAGTTTTGAGAAAAGCTTTCCCAGTATTAACCTGTGTTCTGTCTACAGATTATATTCTGTAAAAACATCTTCCAAGACCAAAACTCCACCTCTCATACCTACAGTTGTGTTCATAAGTTTCCCTCCTCTGGCAGAATTTATGATTTCTTGGTCCAGAAGCTGCACATGGGACGTACTTGGATATTCAACATGATAATGATCCAAACACAAAGGCAAGTGGACCTGTGGCTCCAGCAGAATAAAGTGAAGGTTCTGCAGAATAAAGTGAAGGTTCTGGAGTGTTCGTCTCTTCTGACCTCAGTATCTCTGAGCCTCTGGGCAGATTCAAGCTGCAGTTCAGACAAGAGCCCAAGAATTTACAGGAACTGGAGCCTTTTGCCCAGAAGAGCAGCTTTACCATCAGAGAAAAGAACTCATCCACAACTATCACAAAAGACTCCAGCTTCACTGGGTCATTGTGTAGTTTCTGTTCTCATCATGAGTTAAAAAGAGGAAACACAGGAGTTTGATAATAAACGGCTTCACCCAAGCACCAACCATGAGTTAAAAAAAAAAAAAAAAGTTTTTGTGTCTGAAAGATGGACAAGAAATCATAAATTCTGTCAGGGTATGTAAACTTATGAGCACACCTGTATGTATATATATATATATATATATATATATATATATATATATATATATATATATATATATATATACAAGATTTGACGCATCTCGCTGCCGTCTTCTCGGGAAAACTATAATGAATGTGCCATTACATTGACAACATTAACAAAGCTGTGTTAAACGGAACTGGTCATGTTACATTTCTGGACTTTTTGCAGTAATTAAAGGCGGGACAGCCATTTCAGCACACAGGGTGTCATTACATTTATTTGCGATGATGCCGTGAGCTGAAGGGAGTTCACTACAGCCCCAGGGCGTATATAAAGAACCTGCGCTGTTCCACTCAGAGCTGCAGACACTTCTGTTTTCTGGTGAGTTACTGTATATTCTACTAATATTGTTTTTCTACCCATCAGAAGAAGTTTAGACACACCCTCTCAGGTGATGTTATTTCTGCTACTTTCTACATTTTAGATACAGAGAAAAGATCTAATATACGAAGCAATATATATATGGAATTATTAAAAGAAAAAAAAGAAGATTGTTTTTCTCTTTGCTACAGAATTTCATGTGTGTAAATGTAAATGAAGAAAAACTGAAATGAGAGGGTGTGTCCAAGGGTGGGAGCACATATGGGATGTAATGATAAAAAAAACTTGTAAGATTTATTAGAAAAAATCCTCGTAACAATTTGCACAAGACATTTTTAAGTCAGTTTTTCTGCTGTAATATCAGGTACAATTTACTTGTCAGTATTAAGTAAAATGCACTTCCACGATTAACAGTCATGAATTTACTGAGTAACTGCACTGGAAAAAACATTATCAAGGTTAAAATGACTTAAATTAAGAACATTTTACTTTATTTGAACAGATTCAACTTGGCAAGTAAAATTATCTGCTGGGAGAATGTGTGTTTTTTTATTCAAGAAACATTAGATTTAGCAAAAAGTTGTTTTTCTAATCCTCTGTGTAGCAAGATGTATTTTCATATTTTAGGTACAAAAATTCTTATTCCACTGGCAGATCATTTTACTTTGTCAACCTTAACGTGACAATTTGACTCGATTTAGTTTTTGCAGTGTGTTACTCAATGTTTTTAAAGTTAGGAGTCATATTTATGGAAATAAATTAAGTAAAATATATCAAATATTGTCATAGTTAATTGCATGAATGTGATGACGACAGCATTCATTTGTGAGAGCTACAATTGCACCACCAACCTGCAGGTGAGTGGATCTGACCACTCCAACCAATGATGGGTTTTATTTTTTTTTACATGGAGGGTGGGATTCGAACCGGCAACCTTCAGATTAGAGGACAAATACTAACTGAGCTATTGCCACCCCACGCCAAAGTAGGTACTCATTGTTTATTTAACACTTTAAATACCTTAGTTGCATTAAGTTACATGACTCTATTACTAAGCAAATGCTCATTTACTGGGCTAATACTAGAGACGTTACCTAGCTAGCTGCCTAGAGAACCCCAGCACGGTTAAACTTAGACCTTGTTGTGTAAGAGCTTCAGCTATTTTGATTTGGTACAGAAATGACTAAAACCCGCTCAGTTAAGAGCGAGCTAGGCCTCTTACATGCTACCCAGCTAACACGGTTACATGCTACCCAGCTAACACGGTTACATGCTACCCAGCTAACACGGTTACATGCTACCCAGCTAACACGGTTACGATATCACAACATTGCAGATTAGTGAATTCATGACCACACATACGCTGTAGCTACGGTACCTCCTGACGTGGTAGAAACGTTGCAAGTGAAGGAGGTAAATACGTACCCTTGACGTAACTTGCTCAGTTAAGAGTGAGCCAGGCCTCTTACATGCTAGGATTTATAAAACATGGCTTTTGGGTATTGCTTTCAATGGGTAGAATCTGCTCTGGTTGCTGCATCTTAACCTCACAGACAGAAAGGAAAGCGACAACTGAGTGACAAGGCTTGTTGTGCTTTCAGCGTTTCTACCACGTCAGGAGGTACAGTAGCTACAACGTATGTGTGGTCATGAATTCACTAATCTGCAATGTTGTGACATCGTAGCCGTGTTAGCTGGGTAGCATGTAACCGTGTTAGCTGGGTAGCATGTAAGAGGCCTAGCTCGCTCTTAACTGAGCGGGTTTTAGTCATTTCTGTACCAAATCAAAATAGCTGAAGCTCTTACACAACAAGGTCTAAGTTTAACCGTGCTGGGGTTCTCTAGGTAGCTAGCTAGGTAACGTCTCTAGTATTAGCTCAGTAAATGAGGTAAATTGGTGCACCGTCTTGCTTGTATCACTGACAAGGGAAACATTTATATTCAAATATCTTTACAATACAACGTTTGGTCTTGCTGTTTAGAATTTTAAACTATTTCATTATAGCGACTTACCTTCCAATTTCCCACCAACGGACTTCTTCCCATTCACACACCGTCTTCAGGGGGCGGGGTAACTTGGCAGATAGGCAGTAGAAGAGTTGGTGGGAGGGGCAGGCACCAGCCCAACTGTCAATCAGAGGCAAGCGACCAATAGAAATCCACCCTTTCTCCTCTTTAAGATCCCGCCCATCGCGTTCATTTGAACTTGCAAGCAAACGTTCTTGGTTTGCAAAAGATTTTGAGGTTCAAAACTTTTCGAGTTGCAAACAAAACTTTGGGCCGCAATCAAAGATTTCACATTTAAAATGAAAGAAAATCAGAACTCAATCAAATATTTTTCCAGCTTAAAAATGTAAACATGTTTTTTTTGTTTTCAAAGCTGTATATTTTTTGTATGGATTTTTTTTCTTTGTTTGAATAAAAAATGAACAAAACTACCCCCTTACTAGTGCAGGTCAATGGCCACAGTCGTCCTGCCACTAAAAACAGTCTGACCCACTCCACAGACCCGAGGAAACTATTAGAGCTCCAGACTGTCCCTGTGAACGTCTGTGCCCAGAGAATAATCTTTGAAATAAAACTAACCTTGTGTCGCATGAATCGTCGCATGTTGAGGGACTATTTTCTCATATATCAGTCCACCGCAGCCGAGCTTCTATCAGGAAGAACAACTCGCTGCTGCTGCTCAGACAGAAATCCTTCAAATGCAACGGTTGATTTTACTTCTAAAATGATTCTCTGGACACAGACGTTCACAGGGACAGTCTGGAGTTCTAATAGTTTGATACTAATAGAAATAGTGGGGTTCTAATAGAAAGTTACACCTTCTGTTCTATGCTCCAGGGTGTGTCTAGGGGTGCAGATTGTTATGAATCTGGCTTCACAAGACTTATCCTGACGTGTCTGTGACCATTCAGTGATGTACCACCAAATCATGACAACACAGTGGGGAATTTCTTTAAGCAGTTGTTTTTGTTTTTCACACAGGTTGAGCAGAAGACGTCCACAGATCTCCAACAATGAAGGCCTTGGTAAGGCATTATCACCTCTAAAACTACATCATATTACAAAAACTCAAATCCAACTAAGAGTTTAGATGACCTGACTTAAGAAAGACAAGTAAAATGAAGACTTTGTACTAAAATATGAAAACACATGTTGCTACCATAGGGATGTAACAAAATATGGTGATATCGTATCGTCAAAGGTCTCACAATAATATCATGGACCATCACAATATATTGAATCCCAAGTCTCTTTACTTAAATGAACAGTTCTGATGCAGAAATAGCTAAAAAAAAACAGAGGGAACTACATAGACCATGATCCTTTGCTCCGTTTCAGTGCAGACGACATGAAGAAATAACTGTTCTAAGCACTTTTACATCTTCATTCTTTGGGTTAAGTCTTAAGGCAAAAGTAGTTTTCACAATTTTGTGCCTCCACAAAATATTGCAATAAATCTGGTCCAGTGAGATGTTTATGGTGAAAATATCGTACAGAGAGATTTGGATATCGCTCCATCCCTAATGACAATAAATGTACCAAATGACTGGACAAAGCATTTTAGAGTCAGTGTTGTTATTCTGTAGAATATCCTAATATTATGAGCCTCCATATTGTGAACTTTCCGTATCGTGAGACTTGGATATCGTTACACCTCTACTTGCTGCCTTTTAAGATAAGAAAAATAAGAACTCTTTGCACATGAAATAAGACACTTGAATGAAGAAAAACACTTATTCCATTGGCAGATCATTTTACATGTCAAGTTCACTCAGATAAAGTCGTGTTCTGTATTTGAGTCATTTTAGTTTACTTACACATTGCTTTTTGCTGTGCACTGTCAGAGTTGATCTTTTAGCTGTATTTTATGAACTCTTGTCTGTTTCTCAATAGGTGGTCATTGTCCTGGTTGCAGCTGTGCTCGTGGGTGAGTCTTCAGAAAAAACAACTAAACTCTGTTCTGGTTGAGGTTTGCCACGTCTGCTCGTCTCCATGGAGATGTAACTCCGTCTGTAGCCATGGAAAATATTGCTTAGATTTCCAAAATGCTCCACAGTATTAAAATTATCTATTTTGAATTGATTCATTTACCGTATTTTCTGGACTATAAGCCGCTACTTTTTCCCCAGGCTTTGAACCATTTACAAAGGTGCGGCTATTCTGTGGATTTTTCTTCCACCACTAGGGGCGCTCTAACCGGAATTTCAAAAACAAGATAGATGGAAAATTAGTGCAGAGAAGAATACGCTACTTTTTATTTAGCAGATATAACACACACGACAAATTACTAACTGGTAATTATTTTCAAATCCTCGTCCCTTCATCATGAAAAGCACATGAAGGAGTTTGTATGATGCAAGTTTTAAGCTGAAGGCATCGATCTTGCTCCAGGAAGGAAACACAACACAAAACAGTGCGGCGCAGGACACATTCTGAAAGCTTATTGGGGGCGAGGGAGGGCGAGGGAGGGCGAGGGAGGGCGAGGGAGGGCGAGGGAGGGCGAGGGAGGGCGAGGGAGGGCGAGGGAGGGCGAGCGACCGCACGACGCAGGAGCGGGACTGAAAATTCTGTCCCGCACAGACCTCTACCGTGCTGCTGCTGTGAGCTCGGCGTCAGTCGTTTCAGCGAAGACGATTAAAGTGACTTGTGGTTTCACTGCACAGGAGAAATGAAGGTCAATCAATTACCGGTTCTTTTCTGTTTTTGACCCGTTTTAATCAGCACAGTTGCTGTAGTGTTAAAAGGCACTGTTCATTCTGTATATGCAGTAAATATCTCATTTTTCAACATAGATATCAGCGGCTTATAGGCCGGTTGCGGCTTGTATATACTTAAAAAAATTAAAATAAAATAGAGTGAATGCGGCTTATATACCGGTGCCTCTATAGTCCGGAAAATACGGTACACAGGTTTTTACGGCAAAAATGACACTTTGTCGTTGGCTTGTCTCTATGGAGATGCTATAGATGAGTTTTGCACTGTGGAGCATTCCAGGCAAAGCAATAACATCTCCAGGGAAACAAGCAAATGCTTCACCAGGAAAGTTACAGAATACAGGTACCAAGAGTTTATACTGAATGTTTTATTTTTGCACTGAAGGCTGCACAGTGTCGGGGGAGTGTGGGTGAACATATTCCAAATGAACGGCTCAACCTGAAAACAGAACAAAAATAAAACATTAAATATAAAATCTTCATCTGTTTCTGTACATTCTGTGAAAAAGAACTGCAGGCAGAGTTCACACAGTTTGTCAACTCCATCAGGTTTTCTTCTCTGTCAGATCCAAGAATTTGCAGAGTGTTTTATTCCATTTTTAAAGAAACTTGAATTTGTCAATTTAGTTTATGTGGTTTAAGTAAAGGGCATTGAAATGTACAGCCTGATGTTTTTTACAGAAATGTATTTTATAAGATTAAAACAAAAATATTTGTGACACATGAATGTTCATAAAAGTATAAAATTACAATTCAAGTTTTCAGATGTACTTGAACTGGACACACAGCTGAGACCTCTACAAACACACAACTCCCATAAACGGAGAAGACTTCTGAAAAAGTCATTTTCAGAAGTCTCAACAAGTCTCAACAATCACCAATATACAGTCTATGATTCTGAGGCAGCATTTCTTCAGTGACATCAAAAATCAGCATAGTAACTACAATTATAAATGTCAAATTTGAAATGTATAAAATTCACTGTTCGTTTTACCGTTTTATGTGATTCAGAGACGCAGGGGACGTTCTACCCAGGCTGCTGGACTGAGTGGTTTGACAGAGACGACCCCACATCAACAGGAGACTGGGAGACTCTCTCTGACCAACGTAAACTAACTCCAGGCAAAATCTGTGAAAGACCTCTGCAAATCGAAGTGCAGACAGTGACAGGGGCCCCTGTGTCTTCAACTGGGGACATCATCTCTATGTGAGTATAATCATATAATCCATATAAAACAAGTGAATCTAATACATGAGGAACAGTCAAGTACTGTTAATGTTCACAGGATCTATGGTCTATTATTTTCTGATCTATATTCTAATGTGTCCTTGGCACAAACAGGAGCTGTGTTTTGTTTCATTCACACATGTTTAACACACAAACCTGCAGAGTTCTTCTCTCAAACAGAACACACTCTGTTCCACCTTGTGATGTCATGAGGTAATACAGTCTTTAAACTCCATACATCTTCACTAGAATCATTCGGATCATTTCAGATCTGGAATTGCCCGTCTCCACTGCACCAAGGATAAAAGGAGCTGTTAACCTGAAAAGTGCCACAACATCAGCAGGTGGAAAAAAGCAGTTTAAGTTTTGTGGATACAGACAGAGTAATTCTAAAGGGGATGAGAATGAAACAAAACACAACTCCAGGTCTGAACTAAAACCAGTGACTGCGTCACAAGGAGCCACAGCCTGAAATTCTGAAAGACAACAGGACATAAACTAAACCAGGACTAAACCAGGACTAAACCAGGACTAAACCAGGACTATGTCATGACTAAACCAGAACTAAGACAGGAATAAATCAAGAATAAACCAGAACTAAACCAGAAATAAACCAGAAATAAACCAGGACTAATCCAGGACTAATCCAGGACTAAACTAGGATTATATCAAGATGAAACCAGGAATAAATCATGATTTAGCCAGAACAAAATCATGACTAAACTAGGAATAAGACAGGAATAAATCAAGAATAAATGAGGACTATACCAGAACTAAACCAGGAATAAACCAGAAATAAACCAGGACTAAACCAGGATTATATCAAGACAAAACCAGGAATAAATCATGAATAAAACAGAACAAAACCAGAACTAAACCAGGACTAAATCATGACTAAACAAGGACTATATTAAAACTAAACCAGGACTATATCAAGATGAAGCCAGAATGAAACTAGGACTGAGTCATGACTAAACCAGGACTACATCAACATTAAACCAGGACCATATTAAGACTAAATTGTGTCTAATCCAGGACTAAATCATGACTAAACCAGGACTATATCAAGGCTAAAAACAGGACTATATATGAAGACCAGAGCAGGACTAAACCAGGACTAAACCATGACTGAACCAGGACTAAACCAGGACTATATCAAGGCTAAATCATGTCTAATCCAGGACTAAACCAGGACTAAACCAGGACTAAACCAGGTCTAAACCAGTATCTAATGAGGCTAAACTTGGATTATCTGCACACATAGTTGAGGCTGCTGTACCTGTGCTGAGATGAGTTCTTACTGGTCGTATTGTAATGTTCTTGTGTAGATCTGACCCTCTCCAAGGCTTCGTGTGTGAGAACAAGAATCAAACACCCGGCAGAATGTGCAGTGACTACAGAGTGCGCTACCAGTGTCCAGTGGAGTTCTGCCACCCCAAAGGTACGTCCACAATCCTCATCATTCCCAGCACCACTGTTCGGATCAGCAATTTCAGTTAAATATATCATATAGCAGAAAAACACAGTGATATTTGAGAAGTGAAATGAACTTTATAGGATTTACAGAAAGTGCAATAATTACTTAAACAAAAGTAGACATGTGCATAAATTAGGGCACCCTTGTTGTTTTATTGATTTTAAAACCTTTAGCACGAATTATTGGAACACAAAATTAGTTTGTTCAGCTCACTGACCCTTGGCCTACAGACACAGGTGAAGCCGATCAGGAGAAAGGGGATTTAAGGGGCCAGGTGCATGTTGTTCTCCTCTTTGCATCTTCTCTGATGAGTGGCAACATGGGAGCCTCAAAACAACTATCAAATGACCTGAAAACAGAGACTGTTCAACATCCTGGTTTAGGGGAAGGATACAAAAAACTAGCTCAGAAATGTCAGCTGTCAGTTTCCACTGTGAGGAACATAGTGAGGAAATGGAAGAGCACAGGCACAGTTCTAGTTCAGGCCAAGAAAAACCTCAGATAAGCAGAGGTGAAGGAAACAGTCAAACTCACCCCACAGACCAGCTCCACACACGTACAACATGATCCTGCTGCAGATGGTGTCACGGTGCATCGATCAACTATTCAGCACTTTGCACAAGGAGATGCTGTATGGGAGAGGAATGTGACAGAAGCCTTTTCTGTGCACAGGCCACAGAGTCGCTTGAGCTCTGCTAAAGCACATTTGGACAAACCAGCTTCATTTTAGAATAAGGTGCTGTGGACTGATGAAACTAAAATTGAGTTATTTTGACATAACAAGGGGCGGTGTGCAGGGTGAAAGAAGAGCCCAGCATTCCAAGACAAACACTTGTTACCCACAGTAAAATGTGGTGGTTCCATCAGGCTGTGGACCTGTGGCCAGTGCAGGGACTGGAAATCTTGTTAAAGTTGAAGAATAACTAACAATGTTCAAGAATCAGTGACAAAGTTGAAGTTGCACCAGGGCTGGAGACTTCCACAAGACAATGACCCTAAACACTGCTCAGATTCTACTAAGGCAGAGGAACAAGTACAATGTTCTGGAATGGCCGTCTCCGTCCCCAGACCTGAATATTACTGAAAATCTGTGGTGTGAGTTAAAGCGGGCTGTCCATGCTCGGGCTCCATCAAACTTGACTGAACTGGAGATGTTTGTAAAGAAGAATGGTCAAAAATACCTTCACCCAGAATCCAGACCCTCATTGGAAGCTACAGGAAGAGTTTAGAGGCTGTTATTTCTGCAAAAGGAGGATCTACTAAATACTGATGTCATTTTTCTGTTGAGGTGCCCAAATTTATGCACATGCCGACTTTTGTTTAAGTAATTATTGCACTTTCTGTAAATCCTGTAAACTTCATTTCACTTCTCAAATATCACTGTTTTTCTGATATATGATATATTTAACTGAAACTGCTGATCCGAACAACCAATGATTTATAAAGGAAAATCTTGAAAATGATCAGGGTCCAAACTTTTTCACATGACTGTATATCAGTTTGTTAGTATATATGTATGTATATGTGTGTATATATATATATATATCTATATATATATATATATATATATCTATATATATATATATATATATAGATATATATACTTCTTCCACCTACTTCCACCTCAGAAACATCCACCGCCTCCGTCCCTCACTCACCCCACACACCACCATCCACACACACCACACACACCACACACAGACACACACAGACACACACACCACACACACACACTCCCATCACCACATCACACGTGTCCTGCAGCAGCTCCACTGGCTCCATCACACACCACATACACTACAAAATCACACTCCTCACATACAAAGTGATCCACAACCTGCACCTCCCTCTGCTCCTCCTCCTCCCTGCACCTCCCTGTCCCTCCTGCCCATCTCGTCACTATGGGGAGCAGAGCCTCCAGCCGCTCTGCTCCTCAGCTCTGGTCCTCCCTCCCCCATGACCTCCTCCACACACACTCACTCTCACACTTCAGATCTAAACTCAAATATATATATATATATATATATATATAAGTGACAGTATAGATACAGAGTGTAAATATAGCAGTAAAGGGACCAAAGGTTCATCTGCTCTTTTACAGGCTGCTGGACTAAGTGGTTTGACAGAGATGATCCCAGCGCCACCGGAGACTGGGAAACTCTGGAGCTGCTCAGCACTGAAAATCCAGGAGAAATCTGTGACAGCCCTTTGTACCTGGAGGTCCTGACCACCTCCGGGGCCAGTGTGGAGTCCACCGGGGATAACATCGATATGTGAGTGACGGTTTAATAGTGTTTCAGCCTATTCTTCCTCAAATGACGGACTAAGATGACTCTCAATTCAAACTGAATCTGTTTGCAAACCGTCCGGAGCACAAAGAAACGGCCGGACTCTTTGTGAAGCTGAGGCTCTGGAGGTTTGGCCTCTGCTCTCCTCTCACTGTCTCTGTGTTCTCGTTTTGAGTGGGAACAAGCTCCACACAGAGTAAAGTCAGATTTCAAATTCATTACATGTTTTGGGGTAAATATATAGCAGGTTCCAGGAGGATGGTCTAAGGCTGAGACTTTCTTAGGTCTTGAACAATTCCCACATCAAAGCTGAAGATCT